>WURS02325584.1:0-18109 GCA_011762765.2 Rhinocypha anisoptera
CTCCCACCTCGCTCTGTCTCTCTCTCTCTCGACTCTCACTGCTTCCTCATTCCAACAGGGTGTCCCTCTTGTCCACTTCCCGACCCCCCCGGGCGTCTCTCGCATCCCTTCCCCACACCTCCACGACCGCCATTTGCCGACTGCACTCTTCCGCATGGAAGTCCGTCGCTCAAAAACCCACCACGTGGTCGAAAATGCCATGCCAACAACTTCGATCCCAACTATCCCTCATCTCTCTCTCTCTCTCTCCCTCTGTCTCTCTCCCCCTCCCCTCATGGCCACTTCAGAGCAACCCTCAATTCCCTTCCCTCCAACTCGCCCGTGTCTCAGGAGATTACAGCTCTCGTCCTTTCGCGTCCTCTTGTCACTCTAAACTGTGATGCGTCCCATTAAATCATCTCGCTTGTCATTGAATTCGGTCGCTTCGGATGGCTTATTAAATTACTCGATGGACATGTGCACTCTTTTGACGCTTGCCACGGCAACGAACTAATCGCTTTGGATTTTTTGTCCGAGTTGAAACCAGGAGACGGAAACTAAAGGATAATCTACTGAAGAAATGAAATCGGCTTGCTACTTACATTTTTATTTTTTCGCCAGTGTTTAGGATTTTTTTGAAATGAAACTTTGAATCCTTATCCTCGAGATAATGACACAAATTTTGGAAATTATTTACAAATTGATTGAAATTTGCTGCGAATTACCGATCATTGAGTTCAACCTCGGTCATATACTCGTGTTAAATCCATCGTTTTTTTTGTTTCTTTCTAATTATTTTGATGTTTCTTGCTGTTTGCAGATATCATTTTTATAAATAATAAATATTTAATTTTACATGATTTACTGAAGAAATTGTTTCAGGCGTTACTTTATGGATCTGCTTCATGACTTCAAGAAAACAAGACTTTGTAGTTCCACATAAACTCGTTTTTATGTGGAACTACAAAGTCTTGTTTTCTTGAAGACCTAGTATTATTTAAAATTACTCGATGCTATTTAGCTCCAAGTATCATTAACCTCTTGGAATAGGACGGCACTTTTTATAGCAGTGATTTCAAACGTAAAAATAGTTTCTAACATATGATCAGGCTTTGGTGAGAACGACTCCTGACGAGAACTATGTATTACAGTTTAGAATAACAACCACCTTTACGCTCCAAATTCGCCTAGAAGACAATGGTTCCCACATACATGGCGATTTTCCGCCTGATAAAAGCCTCCACTTGTGCCACAAATTGAGAGACGCTTCCCTCAGCATTGAGCGTAGGCAATATCGCATAGTAAAAACATCTCCGCGAACAGTATTTCCCACAGTTCCTGTTTTTTTAATCTAAGAATCTGGTTGAAAGGAAGGCGATGCTAGCTCAACGCCGCGGAACATAAATACCTATTTAAACATTTCCCAACCATATGTTCAAAACGTTTTTGCGGCATGTTTGCATTGAAAAAGCTAAATGTCAGATGTCCTCATTCTGTCCGGGAATTTATGTACCTTATGCTCAAAGGGCAATACGAAACAGTTTTAGCGGGTATTACTTAACATCAAAGTACATTTGAGGAGCTTAGGGCGAGTCATCACTGCTCAACTCCAAGATGCACACCTATCACCATGTGTCAATGTAGCAAATTTTCACACTGGTGCGAGGTCGAAAATGCGGAAAGTCAACGCCGAAGGGATATTTTTTTTTAGAAAATGATAAAACAACACATAACGAGTGTGGATCGTGCAAAGACTGCTCTCCACGTGACGCCTACGGTACCTAGCCACTATCCCATTACCCAAGACGTGTAAAGGAACACTTTACCGCAGGAAATTTATTAATAGTAACATTTTTAACGGCACAAAACTAAAAATCTAAACATGAAACAAAACGTCCCTCTTTAGAAGTAATTCGAACGATATTATTAGGTCCAAATATTACTGTTACTATTCATCTTTAGTTCATGATGAATTTTGATGCAGGCCACAGGTCCTAGGCAAAATGGGAAACCCTTTTCTAATCGGCTGTTAGGGGAATTTAGGACTCAGGTATGATTCATCGCAGTGGAGGCGAAGGCGGGCGAGGACCACAGCCTTCAAAATAGAAGCTGGTATGTATATGTGTTTGCGATGTAAACCTTTTAATAAAATTAGTACACGGATAGGGCAAAAGAGTTAGGCAAATATTTTCCTGCAGAAATAGTTTTGTTAAATAATTGTCTGTAAAGTTAGATATTTAATATCAATCTCTCCAATTGCTAGCCATTATGCCAGTACTGTTTCAATTTTTCAAAATGTAATTATCTCTTCTTCCACTCATCAAAATATTTAATAATAATGGCCATAATGACCTATGTTTCGAAAAGTGACTCGGGTACAGTCTTCAGGATGAGACTCACGTATCTCGGCTTAAGAGTTGCGCCTAACGTTGGTCGATGAAGATCGCCTGTGCTGGTGTAATTCGAGAGAAATTGTTCGCTGCGGAATCACCTGAACTTGCATTAACAGTTTATTCTTATTTGTCTCATTTGACTAATGAAATTCTAACGTATCTTATTCATTCGATGCTTTTAAATAATGCCAAGGTAACTCCAAAACTACGAAATTAATTTACAAATATATCGATATTTTACACTCCTGAGCGTTACATACGCGACTGCAA
Organism: Rhinocypha anisoptera; assembly: GCA_011762765.2. Taxonomy (NCBI): domain Eukaryota; kingdom Metazoa; phylum Arthropoda; class Insecta; order Odonata; family Chlorocyphidae; genus Rhinocypha; species Rhinocypha anisoptera. Next base: position 2,643 of record WURS02325584.1, read on the forward strand.
TTGTTCCCTCAGATTAAATTCCTATCGATTAAATAGTGAAATTTCAAAGTAAATGCATTATTAACTTTTCCATTTTGTTTAAGTATTGAGACAATTTTTGGTAATGGAATTTATATTGTTAAACACGTTCATATTTAAGGTAGTTAATTTCGAATGCGTGTTAATTTATAGCTCTGACAGGTTTTCCATGTCATAGCTTTACCGTAAGCACTTTTATGATTAATTATTCGAATTTAGATAGTTATCTAAATTGTTCCGGAGTGTTATAATACTTTTATTCAAGTAGCGTTATTTAGTAGTAAGGTAAATTAACAGAATAACAACATATTAATTAGAAAATCATTTAAACAGGGACAAGTCGTGGTCAATAAATGTAAATTTTTAAAGGAAAGTGTTGCGAAGTAATTTTCACAATGGATAGGTTTCAGAATTGACTAAGCTAATTTTTAAATCCCAATTAAATCTCAAAGGCAGTTTTGTCTTTTCCTGTATATTTTCCTTTTGTTATTTTTATATACATCCAAAAATTCTCATGCTTTAATAAAGAGAGTCATATGATAAGTTACTTCTCTTCTTATACAGTTATGTTCACTCTGATGTGACCTAAGTTAGCACGCACAGTACAGCTGATTTCTCTTATTCGGGTAAATCTCCATAGTACATAAACGAAATTTTCCGTCTTGCTAAGTACTCGATCGTTTTAGCAATTCTCGTGGAAATAAATTCTCGAAATTTCAATCTCATTCAACTAAATAAGAATCGAGGGCATGTGGAGCCTGTTGATTTTCAACGAACCTGTAACTACGAGTAGGTAGATTTTTAACTCCAAATCTTTTCATTGTCTTGATGAACCAAGGCTACAGACAACAATATATGGATATCTCAGTAAGGAGAAGCTTTTTTCGATTTTTAACCAGAGCACGAATAAAAGACGCCACGAAAACATTGTAGTATACTCATGCCGATAAGGGCAAGATGGGACGTTATGAACGATCACGGTATTTAGCGGACTGCTTGTGGTATCTTTACTCGGTGAATCCACTCACCGACATAATAGGTGGGCCCTTCCGGCACACAATGATACCCCTCCTGTGCCCTAAATAACCAATTCAAAAGCGCCCCGCTATTCTTCCTCCTGCACCTTCCCCACCGCACCTAGCGGTCTGACTCCTTGAAGGCATTCCTATCAGGTCCAGCGAGCCAAGTCGAAAAGAGAAACAGGCATCCTGCAACAAAGCCATGCGACCCGCTTATCGACCTTGAAAGGTTTTCCTCCATCCTCTCGAGTATACCATGGACGTTTTCTCACGGCATCGATTCATGGTCTGTGAGCCGAAACTACTAATCTTATCCGAAACAATAACCCTTAGAAATTTGAAGAGCAGCTTTTAGAGGGGGAGGGGAGAGGAGATATCGCACACAGAAGCAACTCGAACGACATGGAAAGAGAATAACAAAAGTAAACACAGTAACGCTCGAAATCAGAACTACAGAATTTAACCCCCTCACTTCAATGTTTTGAGAGTGGGGATAGATCGAAGCCATGCTAATATAACCATAATTTAAGTTCTCGTGCGTCCACTCAGCGAGATTACAATGAAATGAACCCAAAGAAAACCCAGCTAGAGTGACTCGCTTATTCAAATGGCGGCAAAATGTAGTCCCGACCATATAATCATATTTTCCCTCGATAAGATACACCTTTTTATTAGTGGAAAGGTAGAGATATTTGATAACGAGGAGTCAATTATTTAAAAATGTACCCTATCTAAAGTATTTGAAATATCTGAAATTTAAAATAAAAAAATTTATACAAATATAAAAAAAATAAATAAAATGAAAATTTATTTGAAATAGTTTGGAGTAATATATGTAAAACGGAGTGTATTTTTATTTTTCCGATGACTAAACATTTCTGCATAGAAATACGTGCATTGTCAATGGGGAAATGCACGTAAATGTAGCATTTGTTTCCAGATATACTCCGACAAAGTTAAGGTCACACAAAATTACTCGGTATAACCTGGCGGCTGTTGTAATAGGATCACTAACCCTGAATAACATATTCCAATTAATATTTTGATGAGCAAAAATTATGCATATTACTAATCGATGAAAACGATGAATAAGTTTTATACCTGTTCGAACTTTCATTTAACTGAGCCTTTTCAATTCCTTAAAATCTCATTACTTTCTTTCCTTTTATTTATTTTAATCCAAAATATCTCGCATTTATCCAGGAAGGAACTCAACAAGGTCTGTAGTATCCTGGCTGAATTGTTAACTAAGCTTGGTTGTCAGTGGGTCTAATCAACTTAATAGGCCCTGGGACTACTTCAATTCCTGACTATAGAGTTTCAAGTTCCTCTTTACCATTTACTTCGAACATAAGTTGAAAGTATAAGCTATAACATAGTCCTGCTAAAGAGTCACAATCTTTTTTAGGCTGTGGCATTGGTCATCCAGTCTGCAATCCGTACTTGAGCCGGCTGAGTCATATACAGGTTTCAGATGAGATACTTGTCTCTCTAGAATCTCCATCAATTCTAGTCGTTATATACTGTCGATCATCTTCTATAAATTTACAAAGAAAAAGACCTCCTGGATCTATTCTGAATTCCGCTCTATTACTGTCATAATAACCGTTGGTGTCTCGCGAGTTCCCCTCCCACTTCCAAATCCGAACTGATCTTCAGCTAAGAATTCATTTGCCCTGTCTTCAATATGTTACTGATTACTCTTAAGAAATCAAATTAATTGTTCTCTAGTTCTCATATACCACTACTTTTTCTTTACGATATTATGGATCGAAAAATAATGTCTTGGGGCCTGATTACAGCCTCATAAATCCTTTTGCAACAGCACCAAAAATGGCCTTCCTTCCTCTTAGTCGGAAGTTTTTAAGGAAGCATTAGGGCGAAATGATATAACTCTCCTGTAATGTGTGTCTGTCCTTATTTCTAACTAATATATACATAATCCGTGGCCTATTGATCCTCTCCTCATTCCTAATAGGTTATATAGTTTGAGAAGCTCTTTTTAGATCTTTCAGATTCTCATACAATTCTTCTACTACGGTTGGACTCATTTGGAAATCTATCTAAAGCTTCCCAATATTCTTTCGTCTTTTCTTCTGTCAGAGGTTTATGTTTCTTTTCTTTTAGCTCAGCGTTTTAAATCAGCTAATTCTGTATTAACTGAATCCTTGAACTGTATTACTACTCCCATCTCTCCCTTGCCCCAGGAAAGTAACTCTCCCGTCACTACTGCTTTCATATTAGTATTTTTATTTATAAGGTGCTTCGACGTCTATGGTCATTTCGCACCTCTTAAAGTCATAGAAAAAATCCATCAGGACAAACACAACTCCCATACCCTGGGCGGGACTCCCGCGACCTTTGGGTTATCCGGCGAGCACGCTACCCATCAGGCTAACCCTGTCGGCCTACTGCTTTCTTTCTGCCACTTATGTTCTCAATCACTTCTACAAGCTGGCCTTGTGCCTGGTGTACTTTTTCCCACTCTTGGATACCTATGGTAACACAAAAGTTAGCTGGATGGGCTTTTATTTCTGCAAATATTATTCTATCTCTCACATGCTCAATGTTGACTCCCGTCACCATTGATTTTTTTTTCACCATTATGGCTACCACACGCTGACTTTCCTCCGCTCCGCAATGTACTACCCTATAATTACCGTTCAATTTATCGTCACTATCCTTCCAACTAACCTCGTAAGTACGTATGTCAACTTTCCTTTCTCCATCTCCAGTTTGCCATTCACTAGTTTTTCCAGTCCTCGCCGTCATCATAACGTTTCAATTCCCTAGTATAAAAATTTCGATCCTTTTATTCTTTGTCCTTTTATCCGTTTCCGTTATGCGAATGGATTTCGCGAGTGGCGACTCTCCCGCTGTTGGGAACGACACCATCCTCAACGACCCAAGCCTTGTAGTTACTAGGATTATAATTCTATATTCCGCCCATTATGCTTTTTACAAAAAGGTGGTTTCCTCCTATCTTTCTGAATAGTGTCTTTAATAACACCATTGCATAAATGGAAGCAGTAAGTATCAGACGTTATTGCCGTCACCACACAGTACAACAGAGGATTGGCGGACAACCAATTCGTTTGGCTTCCAACCTTCCATCTCTCTGGCATGGATGGGCTCAGCCATTGGCAATCATAATTGCTTCTGTCAATACAGCCGGAGGGGTAATCAGAACGCAGAAGATCTCCAACCTGGTGAATGTTGTGGTACATGGGGATGGGATGAAAACAATTACGTTCGACAGACATATGCTTCAAAAAAGACGTTAGGTATGACCCATAGTAAATCATTGTCATGCACCTTTATTAGAAAGGCACACCTGCCAGCGGATAGGTAATTAAAATTGTATAACATCGATCGCCACCTAATATTTCCGGTGGCAAGTCTTTCAATACTGAATAGACTATTAAAGACTGAAAGACTATTCGTGCCATTATAGATGTACCGATTTTGCTTATTACTACTAACACGCCAAAGTTTCATGAGGCCATTGGCAACCGGTGAGCTGTAAGAAACAGACTAAGGCGTAACTGTTGGAGAAGAATAAACTTTGCACTTTCCACTAATATTTTTATTTAGTACGACCATGGTTTCATCGCTTAGCGACATCATCGGGTGGCATCATCAGCGCCTGCCACTTAAAAATATTGGTGGAAAGTGCAAAGTTTATTCTTCTCCAACTAATGGGTGAGCTGTTAAAATAGACCGCGATCTAGAGAGAAATTGTTTAAAATCATTGAACTTTCTTTCTCATATAAGCAACCAATAATTTCTACTTATACGGAATTCTTGAAATAGAGACCTTAGAACAGAGAAAATAATTCCACGGACATCAAGGAAGAACTTTCACGTGTTGATAGGCGTAGTACGTAACTAAACCAGAAATTCCTTCTCGAATACTATTAGTAAACAGTGACGCGGCCGTATTTGAATTGCTAAGTAAACAGCCAGCATGCCAATCCGTAAGCACCTTTGTTTCACAGCATCTTGGAACAATGGAACCAAAGAGCACGCAACAGCTCGAGGGGTGTTTCTCAACATCACTTTCCCCAAAGGGTGAAGGAAAAAAACAAGACATCAACAAGGGAGTCAGCGACATGCTCAATATTAAAGGTTCCGGAACATTTTTTATCTGCAATCCTGCACTCGAAAAATACCGTCTTCTAAAAGAAAAACGTAGTGGGGAATGGTCTCGAATTCTTCTTTCTTCTTCCGGGGAAGCATGGCGACAAGCGCATTCGACATTGTACGAAACATCATTATTTTCAACGTGTTTGTCGGCTACTTTTAACATTTACCTAATACGACAAAAGTGGCCATATGAGAAGTGTGTTGTCAATGAATGAAAGTTGGAATGTATCACGTGAAGAAAAATTCGCCAAAACCATCTGGTAAAATTAAGAATTAAGTTAAGAATCTTACGACTTATAACATTAGTGGATACCATCAAAATTACTCAGGGTATTGTAAATCAAGGAGTTGGAAGTTGGTATTCCGGTACTTTCGGTATTTTGATAAGTAACAACTTTTAGAGGTCAACCTTGGAGTCCAGTATCGCTAAAAATTTAAACTTCAAGTGAGTTATCTCGTTGCCCATTTTACATTTTAATTAGACAAAAACTGTAATAACGCGTTTAATTGGGTCCGCAAATCAAAGTGAGAAATAGGTACATCGCATCAGATAATAAGTACGGGAATCGTGCCAGGTAATGTCGAAATAGATTGAAAGGTGTAGTACCAATTCTTACTTAGTAAAAAGGTAAATATTTTAAAAATGAATATTTAAATTCTCCTTGAAGTGACTGTGAAAGAAGCTGATATTATTATGGGGTATTCTTTTCATACTATCGTATGAAAAGAATCTCATCATGAACAGAATACACGTAACAGGTGGAAGCTCTTACTCAATCCATTTAGCCGCCAGTATTGGTTTCAAAGCCTGCATCAACCCATCTTTAGCGAATGTATCCTATATTACTAGTACCAACACCTATTAAACATTGTGTGAACTTAGATCGAGGGAGACTGCGGTTTTGAATCACCATTGTAAATTTTTAAATTTAAAGAGAATGAAAAATTCGTTAAAAAGTCCAATAAGTCCATCACTATTTGGGAAATTAGGGAATGTTTATACGAGGACGAGAGAATAGGAGGATCTTAGACATATACGGTAATCAGTAGCTGAATAAAATGTTTGAAGTGCCATTATTTTTATGAAGGCTGAATGCACACGTCTCGTTTGCCTTGAATTAAATAGGGATTAACTAAGATTTCCCAGTAAAGCGATCGCATGTGAATTACAAATGGAATTCACGGAGCGAGGCCGGCCGGTGTAAGCCAGAGGTAACACACAAAGGTAACCCGAAGGCTGGAGAACGAAGTCGCCCGGGATACCGTGCACGATGCGACATGACCTTAAGCGTTGATGAGCCTATGCGCCAATGCAATGAGTTCCTACTGACTACTGCAGAGCATTCACTGACTGTTGTAGCATGTACGGTATTTAAATATGGAAACAAATTTAAGAAATGTAATTTAATTTCATTTTGTTGGATTTTTTTTTTCAATGTGAGATGGGAAAATTTATATTATTTTTCTGAAGTAATATTGAAAACGTATTTTAAATTATATTAATTTCTAAATAGGATATTTAGGTTAATTTAAAGGTTAGATACATTTGCTATGGAAATAAAAGGAGACGCTGTGTTCAATCACATTTCCCGGCCCATAGGACACACCAGCCGACAAGCAGTAATCATATTCTTCTGCATGATTGCTAGCGATCGTGAAACTTACCTAAAGACTCATGGCAATGCCAGGATTCGAGTTTCTTGCATTACCTGACTTTAAATGCAAATATCTATGATGTTTGTCACCTTATACATCGCGTGTACAGGGATAATGCGGTGCACAAATATATATAACATACGGAAATGAAAAACACTTGGTGAACTCCACAAATTTTTAATTGACGACCTAGGTTTCGACACGTTTTGTCGTCATCAGGTTGTGTCATCATCACGTTGTGTCATCACATCAAAAATTTGTGGAGTTCACCAAGTGTTTTTCATTTCCGTAATGGATAACTTCCACCATATCAAGCCAGCTAATATTACTATATATAACATAATTAATCGTCGCCTTACACTTTGTTTAAAAAAATACGTTTAAAATATAAACTCTCAGGGACTTAAGGTGATTTTTCGTCAACAAATGATCCGCTAAGATTTACCATTCTGTGGTGTTTAGTCAATAAATTGAAGTAGAATCCTTATTTTTGTGACACTCTTCACTAATTATAACGGGTGCACTTAGTGATCCGCTGATGCCTACTCCACTATTTTTCGGGGTACGGTGCAACAGCAGAAATTTCACTTTATTTCCCTCTCCAAATACAACTAAGACGGTATGGAATTTACGACCGGGCCTGGTCCGCAGAGCATTTCGGCCCACAAATGTGCCCCTATTGTTAAACCGACGAAAAATGTACTTAAAGCCCTTTCTCAGTGTGTTCTTCTATGCCTGCTGTATGATGCTGTGCTCGGCTCGCAATTCTGTACTGATAAAATCTTTTTCACTTGAATGAAACGAAAAACAATAACACAACGTGAAGGGAACTGTTGGAATTTTTCGGAGAGAAGATGGAGAAAAAAGCCCGTTGGGAACAAAATTTTACTGTTTATTTAATGGGATATATTTTCTGAACATTCTAGGAAAAAATCGAAGGATTGTCGCAGTAATCGAACTGCAAGGGTGAGGCGAATTACGAGTAGCAGTTCTGAGGGAAAGAATCATTTGTTCGGTTCCTCGAATGAGCTTTTATGAGAATTGAGCAATAGAGCTCAGAAAAAATTAACTGGATTTATGGTAATGCTTCCTTATTGCGTCGTGGATTAAAAAATATATTCAGTACTTCTTTGCTTCGACAAACCTCTGAAAAATGAATGTGTTCTCTAATAAATTGAACGTAACAAGTTTCGTTCTTCTATGCATACATACACAAGTTCCTCTTACACACTGTCCTGTTTTAAAAATATTCATCCCATCACAATATTTCACGCATATATCTTCTCATATCCGGTTTCTAACGGGATTCAGTCATCCCGTCTTGAGAAAGGCCTTATTATTATATATCCCATATATTAGAATTATCATATGTCATAATAGAACGCCGGCTACATATCAATTTAATTGATAAGCTTTCGACAGGGATGTGTATTGAGCAATTTTTCATTTGATAAAAATACAAATACGAATAAATCCCGTTGATTTTACTATTACAATGTATCTCATTATGCGTTGGCAATTGTATTATTTTCAATGGAGAGTTTGGGTCCAGTTTATTTCCTTGAACACATTGGCGCGCAGAACTCATCATCAAAAGGATATTTTTTTTTCGACTCGACGCCGAGGCGACAAAAAAAGCTCCATTTTATGAATGACGATTCTAATCTCCAATGATTGACATCGGCACTTGGAATCATGATCAAAACACAAGTACATGCTGTAATAACACTATATAAGTGTGTTTTGTTCATGGTTCCATGGCTAACGTATTCAATTTGGATTAAATTTACACTAGCAGTTAATTGAAAGTACAGTAGAAATATTTGTTTAGTTGTAATCGTTAATCAAAACTCATCTATTTCAGTTGCTCACACAAAAAATAGGAGAATGTCGGTATTATAAGCAGAATCTTTCCATTCACGTGTACCAGATATCTATTGCATTAATAATATCTTGTATTGATATTATCTAATATATGCTTTAAGGTAAAATGCAAAAGGCAAACTGCTAAGGTAAAATAGGTATTTTGTCACAGGAACAAGTGGACATAAGAAACCTTGTTTTGTACGCTTGTGGCATTGAAGGACTACGCAATTTTGTTGGGAAAAGTACTGCGTTCTTCAGAGAAAACGAGACAAGTTCAGCGAGACAAAAGTACTTCAGAGAAGACGAGACAAAGTACAGTGACTTTAAATATAATTTTTCTCAAAAACCTATCCTATTATTACCAAAGCATAAAATAGATTTGAAATTAAAGGCTGAATGGCGTAACCACTGTTAATAGATATATTAAACAACTTTTCCATTGAAATGACTGATTTAGTTATTAATCAACAATCCTAGCATTGACCTGGTGGCTTTCTCAAATAAAGTTCCTTCTTGGCCTCATTCCTATTGTTTCACGTCTTCCATCATGAGTTTTATGTATTGTTTGGGTTCCCCTCGCATTTTCCTTGATGATGACCTCTACCTATTCGTCTTAGTCTTTTGCAGGGTGTTGTGTCTCAAAATTTGTAAGTCGACAGGGTCATCTTCGGGCTTCATTTTTCATTATTGCCTTGGTAAATATTTTTTATATATCACTTGATCTTTAAAACGGATATGGATCAAATATCTCGTGTATCTTCGTGAAGAATTTACAATTACTGGTCATTTATTACACGGTACTAGTCTATTTATCTTCTTGCAGATCCCATAAAAATATAGTTATTATGATAGAGTAGCACGAATTTTCATAACTATAAGTGGCAAAGGTAAAGTGCGGATCCTTCCAATTAGAGAGTGGGGTTCAATGCCTTTTAGTAGATTTGGGGCGGTATTAATTATTCTGGGCTCTATGCTCAGTAGCTGTTCCTTATTTTCGGTGTCAAAAATTTCATACTGTCGGTGCTTAAAGGTCTGCTAAAGGCCGGTGCTCTTCCCCTGTCTTACCTAACATCATATTCCTCTTCAACTGTTTCAGTATTTAATTATTTCTCATTGTAGATATTCATTTCAAATTTGCTTAGAAATTCTGTCATCACCCAGTATGTTGCATCACAGTAGATTTTTTAGCGTACTAGCTAACTTTTTCATTATTGCTTTATATAAGGTTACTTTACACTATCAAAATATTTATGCATTAATTTTTCCATAGTGTTTCTTTCCTTACGAATTACCTCATTCCTGATATTTATCTGTCATTGCCCTCCTCCAGTACTACAACTCTTGTATTATCTCCTTTCTTCAATTAGTTTCACCACTTTCTTCATAATCAAGGGCTTCCACTTGGCGGCTTTCTTTCTTCTTAAGGCTTCCTTGTAGCTTGCAGTGGTCCCCCGCTAATATTTTTCCACATTTCCTCAGCTCTTTCCGTGCCATCTCATTTTTCAGTGTATATTTTCAGAATCCGTTTGAAGGCTAAGTAAAGTTTCATTTATCCCCATTTCTAATACTCATGGTCAGAGATTAATATATAATCTATTCCTCATTGCATTGCTGTTGGCCATGCGGTTTTGAATTTTACTTTATCTCCAATCAAGATATCTTAATTTAAATAATTACACCTGAGTTTCGTTCCAATTCTATGTACTTGTATTTTTGTTTCCACCTGAGTTTCGTTTCAATTCTATGTACTTGTATTTTTGTTCCCAATAACTCTGTTCACATTTTCACAAGTTCACATCGCCTCGAGCGCGGATTTTTCATGATTATTCATTAAGTAGTCTTGTGTTCTGGTTTTCCTAGAGTTTTCCAGAGCTAATTTACGCTGTGTATAGAGTCCTGTTGCTCTTCGTTGATCTTTGTTCCGTTTTTAACATGGATGCTTTCCAATGTATTCCAATCTCCTAATTTATGAGATTTTCTTCCCCTGTAGCATGAATGTATTATTTTTTAATTCTGCTCTCCTGTAGCAATTGTTATTAATTACTTATTTCCCACCCCACTTAGCTGTGACCTAAGTAGATTTTGTGAGTTTTCATTCTACTAAGTTCTAAATTTTCTCGATTGATCACCGCTCCTGTTTTCAGTCCTAAACTGTTTTACACATTATGTCCACTGAGAACTTCAAGTAGGTTTTTGCGTATCACCAAGTAAAAACAACAGAGCATTGAATATCCCTATTATCTGCAATCAGTACTTTAGCTGGACTAGATATATCCCTTGGGCGCTAACGTAAAAACCGTTAAAAGTATTAAAATAAACCTAAATATTATAATCTGAGAGGTGAAAAATATTTTTTAAATCCCTGGAACAAGAATAAAAGAGTATTTCAAATATTTATCACCAATTCCCTAACTGTTATTCGGAAAGATGTAAATTAACCCAAATTTATTCCAATTATGTAGATATTTAGATATGAGGGGCTAAAAATAAGTTGACTTCCATTGTTACTGCGTCGTAGTTATATCGGAGCGGACAAATATAGTTTTAACAATTGTTCAGTTTCAGTTTGGAATAAACTTCACGGTAAAGAATTATCTGTGTCGTTACCATTGCGTAACCCAAAAGCAGAAGGATGCCGATACATACATTAACCTCATTACAGATTCGCTGTTACCCGTACCTAAATTATAACTTCTCAAATGTAAAACAATACTCAATTGTTTCCTTAGTTTTTATATCTCTAAACGGTACAAGGTAAAAATCAGCACTTATAGTACAATACTGCACTTTCTTAATCGAGTTGTGCCTACCTAAAGTTACACATAATAAGATATATTACCTACATTTGCTACAATAATTAATAAAATATGAATGAGCAGATGAAATGGGCACGGAATGACAAACCATATTCGTTTCAACTATGATATAATTGAACTAATGATCGAGGAGCGAAGTTCAAAAGGATTAGATTTCAAGTATCATACAACTCATGTTTATACATGTATTTTGAATAATATTAATAATATTTTACTTAGATATTTGTACCTTTAAAAACTGAAATATAAAGCACGTATGCGAACTGTTGAACTTCGCAACATCTACCGTATTTCGGAAAAATTACTGCGCACGTGCTGTGGTCCTAGATCACTCTAGAGCCGATGCGGGAAAGAAAGCAGCCTCCCGAGCGTGCTCCAATTAAGTGCGGCGCGGTCGTATGCGGTGACGTCATATGCCGTTACGAAGACGTGGGATTATTCCACTGCAAGATATAGAAGTGATGTTTAATGTCGAATATCCCGAGGATTTACATCGCCCGGAATTCGCGAGGATTCACGTATGTAAACGTCCATGATGTTTGGCACTTCATAGAAAAATCTAGTTTAAAGTCGATCTTATATTAGCGAACGGATTAGGGAGCATGCAGTGAATCTTTGCTCCCAAGGACGGAAAGAGGAACGCTACAGGAGAACAGAGGCCACCTCCTCACCATTTCTCATTAGATTAACGCTGGACTTCTAGCCTACGAAGGGCACATAGCAAACGAGATCCTACCGCCAAAGAAAAGCACACTCGGGACAAGAAATCACATCACAGGCACATTTAGCAAGTGGACGAGTGAATACGCTCACCACAACGCAGGCATGTAGGTCCTGATGAAACAAATATTATTAAGAATTTAAAACAAAAGTCAGCAAATAAAATTATTAATGTACATCCAAGAGAAACGCTAGAACGAACGGGCAGAGAAAAGTGTTCTGACGAGGGATGCGAACGACTCGTAGATTTCTAATGACTCGTTTGCGACTGGCAAATTTGCGATTCCTTCTGAGCTTCATCGCTAGCTTAAAATTACCTAGCCAGATGTCAGGGTCCATAGATGATTATGAATTCGATCACAGCGAAAATTTTATCAATACTTGACTTCGCTGAAGAAAGTCCTTGAGGAACTCACACTTCATTATGGATCGGTTCCATGTAGTGAAGCCTGAAAGCGTTACATTTGTCGTAATGATTTGTTGCCGTAATGTAAAATGTGTCACTGAAATTTTTTTTGGATTATAGTTGAGAATCTGGAAGTAAAAGCACTACGGCACTAGGTCAGCCTATGATATCGGAGATACAGTAAGTTAAACAAATTGTTACCATTTCTGCACAGTGCAGTGACACCTCGTCTAACGAAAATAATTCGTCCCGGAATCGAATTCGTTAGCCGAAATCTTTGTTAGCATAAATAATAGTTTGCAAAAACGTAATTTCCCTAAGGTCTCTCTACAGAAAATCGTTTAAGTCGTTCTGGATGATGACCGAAATTTAAGGATAGCTGTTAATAAATAGTTTAAAAAAACACTATAAGAGGGTAAAAACTCACCAAAGGCTGAGTTGAATAGGTTTCATATTCGATTTCCTACGTGGCTGCGTAATTTTAGCGTGTGCATTCAGTAATAAGTTTGTTAGCCGAGACCGAAAAACGGCAAATATATTTTCGTCAGTCGGAAAATTTGTTAGCCTGGTCACTCCTTAGCCGAGACATGGCTGTGTTGTTGTGCCAATCACTATGGTCACATGGCCGACCATCAGCTTCACTCACATGGAGGGGGGCCACTTATTGCTTGCCAAGTTCATGCCAATTTCAAAGAACGAATTAGGATTTCTGTCCGTTTTCCTAAAGGATGGTCCCCTAAATTATCCGAATGCAAACGCTATTATCCAAGACTATATATTATCTTATACTTAACTTGCCCATATCTTAGCTAATCCATACATACGTGAAGAAGTCAACCAACCATTAGTAACCAGGTGGATTAAAGCACAGGTACGGGTCATTTTTTTATAGCATCGCTTCTAAAAACACGGAAATTGGGTACAAAAAAATTGATAAGTACTTATTTGGTTTTGCAAATGTTACGGAAGAAATGGTGAAACGTTTTATTCTTTGTAGTTTCAAATATTTTCTTTACCCACTGGAATGTAGATGTAGATAATGTAGTTCCTCATCTTGGCCTTTCACGTTGTAAGAACATTTTTAGTTGTTATGCATGCTTGTTGTGAGCGGTCTGACATTGTTCAGCATGTTTTGTTGTTCTCGTATTAATTTTTGCATGATAGTTTCTTCTTTTTTGCGTAATGCATGACTTGTAGCATGTGCATTGAGAGTGCATGTGAATGTATGATGGTGGCTCACCCCCTGGCACACGCCCTTGTGGCGGCTTGCAGGGTATTATGTAGATGAACTCTAGCGGTGTTACTAAAGAAAGAGAAAACAGGACTGACGTAGGATTCCGCGGTGTTTCATGATATTTCGATGAAAGCCTTCCGATTCTCCACCGCGTTGGTTGCCTGCTACGGACGACTGTTTTGTTCTCGTTCCAGAGAGTATCTTCAGTTCGTTCGAGAGAACATCATCGACTTGAAGATGTTCTCAGGAACGAGGAAGAAACTATCGTCTACAGCGGACAACCAACTCGGTGGAGAACTTGAAGTCTTTCAGCACCACACGAAGAGAAACCAATTTTCTGCTTGAAAAACAAAAATGGTGACATGTTTCAGAAAATTAATCAGGGTCCATGATAAAAAACGGAAATAATCCTCATTTGGTGATCGCTCGATCATTGATTTAAAAAATCGATTTTTAGATTAAAGTTTTCGAATAATTAAACAAGCGAGCAAACAAAAAACACCGAGAAATGTCTAATTGAAGGACGGGGTCACCTGAGGTCAGAAGCTCGGCGGCTCCCTTTCATCCTTTCATAGAATCTCCACCTGGCATGCGCAGAACATTTCAAGGGGAGCACTTGGCCTTTCGCAAGGCTCTTTTGGTTGCGTGATCACCTAACGTCACTAGTCGTTTCTCTCCTCATCACCCTTCCTTTACACTCGCTACTCTCTTGCAGGATAATCCGATGACAAGCTGGAGATATCCATAAGCGAGCATTTCGAGCTAAGGTGGCTTAAGTCGTTAAGACGGCTTTCTTTCTATCATATTTTTACTCTCCGCCTACCTGCAAATCGAAGTTGAATGAAGCCGCTGAAACCGGACTCCAAGATATCTCAGAGTATTAACAAGAATCTCCAGGGACACTAAATGTGACGGAGCAGCCACTGTGGTTACGCAGTCACACTACGCCAAAGCTTGTGAAAGAGTACTTCAAGCTGGAAAATCAAGTGATTCTGTACACACCTGACTGCCAACAAAAGTATTTCTATTTTCTGCGATATTTTTACCAATCGTTCACGGCTTGTTTATTAGGAACTGTAAATAGTTTGTTTTCGCTGGAACAAGATGGTTATGATAAATCCTCAATTCAATCAGTACCCATCCCTTCGGATTCCTTAAAAGACATGGTCGTTAGCATTGCTTGTGCAAACATTACTTTCCCTCATCGAGATACTATAATTGGAGATTTGGCAGGTTTAAGTCTGGGCGAGTGGGAAATAATATGATATCGAATTGGTGTGTCGAATGCGTAATATACGTATGTATGTATATTGTGGAAGGCAACCGAATGGGCAACCGTATGGGGAAACCAACAGAATAATATATCCCTAGCAAATACAGACTTGGCCGCAGGAAACCAATCTCCGGATTGAATTACTAATGATGATGAGGTATGTGTGTATGTGTATATATATATATGTATGTGTGTATATATATATATATATATATATACTCTTTTTCCTCGATCCTAAGAAAAAAGTGTGTCTTTATCTCGACCACCGAAAATTCGGATCCAAGTGTGTCTTTTATTTGTGATTTATGTATAT
>WURS02325802.1:0-18107 GCA_011762765.2 Rhinocypha anisoptera
TCTCTCTCTCTCTCTCTCTCTCTCTCTCTCTCTCTCTCTCTCTCTCTCTCTCTCTCTCTCTCTCTCTCTCTCCTCCCTCCGCTGTGGGGACAGAGGCACTCGTCCTCTAATCCTCACAAGAGTGATAGTATATCATTCGCCTACAACAACAACAAGGCACCCTGTAGCAGGCCACGCTAGGGGGTGCGGCAGAGAGTGATCTAAGGGGGAAGGTTAGGGGACCAATTAAATAAGGGACTGCAGGAATAATCGACAGATCACACCACTACGGGGAAAAGGAGCCCCCCCATCATCCCTATCCCCTCTCTCTCTTATCTTCACATTTTCTTACCCCCCCCCTCATTTCCGACCACACCTCTCCCGACGCAGCTGAATGGAGATATGACATCTGCATCTACATCATGCACCACGGGCCGCCACGCGGAAGCGCGGAAAAGGATGCTGGAGAGCGTTTTTTGCGCTATATCTTACGTGGCAACCCAAGCGCCAATCTCGCCAGGCTAGGATATGCGGAAGGGTGTTTTCACACCTGTTAGGAGACGACCCTTGACGCGCCTTTCGAGTCAACAAATTATTGCCTAAATTTATTAGATAATAAAGTGTTAATGAGCTGAAAAACTGGAGTAATTAGGATTAAATACTGATGCAGCTAGAAGTTTTTAAGCACGAGTTTTGATGGAGACCGTATGAAGACAAAGTAATGGGAACAGAAAAAGTTTTACGGAACTGGTAGAACTTAAGCTACCTAGTGAAGCATATAACCCAAGCTATGCTTTCATCAAAATAATTTTAATCGAAGGCTTCCCAAACATTAGTTCCTGGCACCCTTCACAAGGAGAAATCATTTTATGCCACAATATTCTACATGTTTGGTCAGAAACATTGTAGGTCTAACAATTAAAAGTATTTCTACATCTGAAATAATCTGTCCAATTGAACGGATTCCCTGAAGGTGACGTAGAATATTAGTTTTTGGAAGAGAAAATTTTAGGAGTCTACAAAATCTGGGGTATATAAGGTAGATGCTTCAATAAGTCATGAAGCAAATTTTTCATTTTTTCATCGCCAGAAAACGATTGTAAGTATGTGCTTAGCTTTGAAATTTCTCACAGTATACTTCCAGCCCCTCCAAAGCAATCCGTATAGAAACCACTGTTCGTCATACCGCTATTAAAAACTACGGTTTCATTAATATTTTCATTTATTCTGTATAATCTCTTTGAAAAACAATTATAATTTTAAACATAATATGCAACTGGAACTAAAAAACTCTTATTTTTCATTGAGACGTTCTCGAAATTTTTCATTAAAACAATACGTCTCGGTTCAATATCTGCTATTTCTTTTGTAATGTTACTTCACTTTACGGAAAACGTTAACTAATACATAATAAAAAGACGATTTTTACGAGGTTTCAATGATTAATTATTACAAAACACTTCCTCAACTGTCATCATCAAAAAATCTGAAAAAAATTAAATAACTCCTGGATTGTTCTTCCTGTTGTAAGAATTGGTTTCTATAAAGAGGATTTTTTTAAATCCATGACTGGTCTAAAATGTAGTTCAAACTATTAATAGGAAATAATATTTTCTGAATCAAGTTTCAATACCATCTCTTATTAGGTGTTTCTAAAAATAAATTAATAATATATTTAAAATTCGAACAAGAGATTACAGGTTTGATTTCGATATATAAAAAATAGTATTATATATATGTAATTCAACAATGAATATTATCACAAATTTAATTCAAAATATTATATTTATTGCTATTATTAATGAATTGGAATCATACATTCCCAGAAGGATAAGGGCGATGGAATTTTCAACGACCTGATTAAAATACTATTAGTAACAAAGATATCCGAACGTTGGGAAGAAACCCAATTTTCTTTTTAAATGGTGAAAGCGACTCCTCTCCCTTTTTAGATCTCATTTTCGTTCCCGGCCAAATATTTCTTCGCCGAAGGCCATCGTAACCGGCTAAGGTTTTGCATCGAACGAAGACGTGCAACCTCGAAATTTCATTTTATCTGCGAGGCCTCTCTCATTCGATAGCGTCACCGTCAGAAACCATGCTCCCCTCCCCTACCCTCGTCCGATCGGCTGACTATAATCTGTACTCCCGGTTATCGACAGTGTTTTTTTCTCGAGTGGGGAAAGAATTCATTCGCTTTAGGGGCGGCCTTCCTTCCTTCCGAGAGGGTGGAGCACGCGAGAGAAGAGAGGAGAAAGGGATGAGGATAATGGCCGGAGGAATCCGTAATAGTGAGTGGGACGGAGGAAGGGAACGTAAGAGGATGTTCCGTACGCTCTCCTGCGGGAGAAAGCGGCGGGGGATTAGAAAGGAAGAGTCTGCAGACGAGACCCACTCCTTAAAGTGCTGCCTCACGAGCCCATGCTCGGGAATTAATAAGTGGCTTTTGAAACTGGAAAAAATTAAAGTCGCTATTACAATCGATTCACGGAGCGGTGAGCGGCTTAAATATTGTAATTCGTGCTTCAACTTCGCCGATTAAAAATTCTGCGCCACGGGCCCCAGGGATATAGGCAACGATAAAGAGGAAAGAGGATCCATGCGTCGGGCGGCGAAATCGTTTTCGCCGGAATTTGAAATGAAAATACAACTTTCGCGACGTAATTATGCAAACACTTTAAGATGAAGGAAACGAAATTATCTGGATGTAGGGAATCAAAGAAACAAGTTAGTCGAAGCAATGTAATCTTCACAACAAATTTCCTAGATGCTAATCTGGAGCTCTCACTAACTGCACGTGGAATAATTTTTTAAAAAACTAACGAGTCACCCATCAACCGATATGCAAATATTTCGATCATCGAAGTCGGAAACATAATAATTCCTAACAACTCCTAAGGACGTACATTCGTCCTCAAAGTACAAGTGTCACCAATCCGTGACGGAGATATCAGTTCTCTATACAGAGGTCGAGAATTTAACGGGAATGCGCGATTTAAAGGAGACGAAGTAGAGTAACTAGGATATACTCGACCTTGTCATGACATCAACGGGAAGATTAAAACGAGGCCCAATGAGGGAGTAAACCTCGTTAAAGAGACATTCTACGAAATTAAATGGATTACTTGTGAATGCTCTTATCCTAGCCATCTAATTGAGCCCGCACGCCCCCTAGGATTCGCTGCCGTTAAAAAAAAGGGGAAGACTGTGCCGGGTGGAGACTCGGTTTATTGTTTTGACCGCCCTCCTGTTTCATTTTCGCGTCGCCTTCACCCAAACCATTGTTCCCATGGCGGCTCTCTGACGCGGGCGAGTCGCGTGCACTCCGGGGAACACAACTCGACCAACAAGACTCTCGCGGCTCCATCACCTTTAAGCTTTGAAATGTGATAGAATTTTTTTTAGAGGAAAGCAAAGAGAGGGAGAGATAGAGAGAGAGAGAGGGGAAAAAGAGAGAGGTGAAGGAAGAAGACTGGGTGGTGGGTAAGAGGAGGAGAAAGGTCGAGACGGCTGAAATGTGGACCAATCTTGGGGTTCCTGGACCGGCTGGAGGAAAGAGAAGGAGAAGAAAAAAATAAATAAAACGGAAGGAGGAGGAGGAGGGAAGAGACGGAAGCGGTGAATGAAGCCGGGGGGACATCCCCTACTCGCATTAAAGCGACAGGGAAAGAGAGAGAAAGAGGGTGAAAGATACGCGACGAAGGAAGCGAGCCCCCCACTTTCGTGAGAAGAGGAGGAGTTCATTACGAAGCAATAGAGGGCGGGGCGGAAGAGGACGGAGCGTAGGCGAGGTCTTTCGAGCGCCGTGCGAAGTGGGGGACGTTGTCGGGGTAGGAAATGAAAGAATGAGAGCAAATGTGGGGGGAGGGGGGACGGAAGTGATCACAGCAAGTGCGTGTGAGTATGAACTCGCTCGCGCGCGCTCACTCTAGGCGTGCGTGGGAGGTCGCCTTCCGGTTCCCCGGGGTGGGATGCGCCCTTGGGAAACCCAACACTCCCACGCGATGCAGGTTGCCCGACCCCAAGGATAAATGTAAATTCGAGATGCCGATTTCATCGTGGAAATTCGTCAACCTCATCATAAAGTGTACACGATGAGACGGATTTTTCTAACAGAAAATCGGATGTACTCGGTCACGATTGCTTTTATCAACCCATCGGTTCTCCGGGAACGACAAAGAGTTGAATCTTTTTCTCAGTCTCAGATTATCTCAGATATTTTCCTAAACTTGCTGGGGGATGAACAAATTTTATTCCGAGAGAAGAGTTAGAATTTTTCATAGTCCATGTTTTGGGCAGCTTATATTATAAAGTAACCTTGGTAATATGATAGTAGAAACATTAGAAATTAAAAGAATAAAATAATTTACAATCGAATCTCTCAATTAACCGCTTACTGCGGTTAAAAAGAGCCTTCATATCGCTTCATAGGCAGGATTTTAACTTAATTTTTCATTGAGCTTGGAGAATTACTCCAAAAAAATTAAATAAGGCATTCCGGTTATTTTTTTGCTTTTAGCTAAGGTAAAGTATTCACACATTTTATTTCATTTTCCCATTATAATCACCTATCACTAATAGCATCTAAAGCAAATAAGGAAAGCTATGGATAACTATTCTGCCAAAAATTCGTTAACGTTGTATAAATGAATGGAAAGTAATTCAGAAGTGAAATTTTAGTAAATAAATTCCAAACATTTCCATGTATTGCAAGCAAAATATTGCTCCAAAATATTTCATACTGCATATATATATATATATATATATATAAATATATGATATATTTATCGTATATATTTGTAATATAATATTTCCTTATGTTAAATTCACTAAGTGTATTTCTCGTTTTCAGACGTACTATGCTATACAAACCCAAATTACCACGAAGTGAGGGATAGAAGACAGAAAAGCGATTACAATATCTCAAGAGTAATATCCTTCAACTGTGAACTGAAGCAATCTTCGGATGACACTCTTGATTTTTAAAAATCAGCATGCAAAAATGCGTGCGAAATGCAGATAATAACAACGCGAATATCAGGAGGAGGGAGTAATTGGCAATATATATCCGTCGGAATAGAAGTAAGAAAGATGGAAGAGAAAAAGAGGGAATGGGAGGGCAGACGGTATGGCGAAGGCACCCTCCGGAAGGGATTGGTGCGAATAAATGATGAAGAGAATGCATAAACAAGTGAAGGCGAGATTCCGCTTTGCCGCCCCGTTTCACCGCCTCCCGCACAGATTCACGAAAGGGAAAGAGACGGAAATTCGATCGGAAGGAGGGAGTTACGAAAGGGGAAGGGCGATAGGGAAGGGGAGGGAGGGAGGGAGTGGTGGTGGGGAAAGCGAGCCTGTGCGGCGGACGACGACGGACTGAGACGGCGACTCGTGCATAATCCGGAGCCATCAGATTTCGCCTTCCATTCGAGGAAAAAATTTAATTTTACCTCTATGCATAAAATTTATGCCCCACCGGAACCCAGAGCATCAATGGACACCATTCCCGGCAGAGTATAATATTAAAAAGTCATTCGTGAAAAAATGTCTTCATTTCTCATCTTTATGACGCTAGCTGTAAAATGAGTACAAAACTTACGCGATACGCCCTAAGTATTTTCTACTATCGGCATTTGCAGATGGATGACTTGGTCATTAATGCCGGGAATATTGGATGGTAAGCTATTAAAATGACTGCATGAAATATTATTCCGAAAACTAAATGTGAGAGGGAAAATATCACCATGCAAAATCGTAAAGCGTGTAAAGTTAACGTTTTACTCATAAATTATCGTAAATATTTTTTATTTGCTGCGACTCCAATTTTTACCCTTGCAGTAACGGTAGGAATTCGATCAGAAATAAAAATTGTAAAAATCACTCAGGCAATGGAGAATTTAGTTGGGGCAGTTACCCCATGGCAGTGAAATTACTCTGAATTTCAATGATTTGGGATAAGGTTAAAAATATTTTCCAAATGGGTCGTCGGTAAGTTACTGACGATATAAATATAACGTTTGCCAAATGGGTACAGGAGGAGATTATATAAAGTCACAACTGATTTGATAAGATTCATTAAAAGAATATTTTTAAGATTACTGGAGTAGTTATCAATATTTATTATTAATTACGGTCAGTATGATTGTTGTAAGCATGAATCAGTAAACGGTTATACGAAAATCTCATAAATATAATCATTTTATCGATTTTTTCCAAAACGTATTGTACTGAATAGCATAATCTCAATATTCAAATAACAGCACAGGTTAATAACTAGAGCTATCCAAATAAATTCGAACATATATAAAATATGGAATCTTGTCTATCAAATACAGAAGTATGAGGGCTAAGATGCTAATAGCAAACATACTAATATGCTCACGCAAAATTCAACCAACAAAAATCTCGTATGGTTTATAAAAAGATAAAGAATATATATATATGTGTGTGTGTGTGCATATATTTATAGGCTTATTTATAAGAGGCAAAAGAGGGTGATAATTACTTATCTAATATCACACCCTTGCCTTGCAGTAGTGTGTATATAACTTTATTATGAATCTAGAGAGGACATCTTCTCTTTGGTCTTGTTTCAATATGCAAGTTGAAGCACCATCACAAATAAGATTTTCGTATGTTTCATAATAAATATTGATTAGATTACTTATTCTACGTTTAATAGCCCTCAATACGTAAATTTTAAGGACACTATGGAAAATTTCCATCTTTGATTAGTATTATTATCCATTTTGGTAAGACATGCATAGATAAATAACCGTAAGTAATATTTTTAGAATTCTTTTTTATACTTCTATATCTCAATATGCATAACGCATGACTTTTAATTCGTAATTATTTAGAATAAGTAGCGGAATTGTAAAGGCTATTACACTTAAAATCTAGTCGTGCTGACGTATAAAGTCAGTAAAAATCATCAATCAAATTTTACTGACCCACTTTTAATTGCAACTCAAATAATTATATCCATCAAAATCAAACCCAGCTTAATTCCGGTGGGACTTTTACATTCAAAGCCCCGATTTCCATACCTTTTGGCGGAAATGTGAGATCGTTGTTATCAAATGAAACCTTCACCTAGAGAGTTGGATTCCCCCATCATTAGAATATTCGGGTAAGAGTGAAAGTATTGCAATTCGCCGTATGAGTTACGATAATAGCCTCGGATATGGCCGTTGAATATTCAAAGGGAGTATTCCGAAGGAACACGTGAAATTAAAGACTGCTTCAAAATGGTTGAGAGTGTTGTGAAATCTGCAAATCCAATTTAACGTCGGAATTTATAACGCAGGTACATCTCAAAGTGACGGCGATAGGTCAAATAACATTTTGGCAAAGAAATGAAGGATAGAAACGCTTTATAAACCCGAGAAATCTTTAAAAAGCGTGTAAAAGCCGTTTTACTGACACTATATGTGTAACAATGAAACCACAAATCATTTTCAGGTGTAAGCCGAAATAATTAGAATTTTCAGGTCATTATATATTTATGAAAGCTTGATAAATACTCTAGAAGAATAATATTGCATACTTAATACCTGGGGTTCCTTTAGACTGTTATTAATTTACAACACATCTCATAATCTCAACGATTCTGTAGTGGGACCGTGTAAACTTTATCGTCGACTTGCAATATGTCGAAATATTTAAATGCACTGCGATTAACTAATTTTTTACAGGAACCCCAAAGAAAAGAAAATGATTTTTGCCTGCTCGTTCATTTCGCCACGTTACCCAAAGAGAAGCATGATTTCATTTAACGGGAGAACATTAGGAAGATGGTAATTTTTTAAAAGAGAGAGCAAAATAATTTAAGATTATGGTTTTAAACGATAGGCTGAATAACAAGTTCCCATGACGCAAATACGAATGCAATCATCTGACGCATTTTGTCCACAGAGTAGGATATTCAAAAGCCGCTTTGAATTGATTAAGCAGGGGATTAGAAAGAAACTATTAAACGCAAATGCGGGTTAAGAAATGAATCAAATGTCAACTGGAAATAGGGTAAGTAGTTGAACAGGGCAGTAAAAAGAAGCAGTAGTCGAGCAGTAGCGAAATAATATCAAATCTGCGAAACATAAAATTAATACAAAATATACCGTTGTACACACTGTCTCAAAAATAATGGAGACAGTTCATAGTAAAATGTTGTGGTGCTCTACATGGCATCTAGATAGGGATATATTTGTGATTGATGATAGACACAATAGTACTCGTCAGCACGGTCTCCACTTTACCGACACCTCTTTTCAATGAAGAGGAAAGGAGGATAATGGTTATAATATGAACACAAAATTACTTCGGAATTTAAACTCCCCATTGTTTGTGGAGAACCGTGAACTTGATGGCATGAAAGGAAAAGCACTCGTGGGAAAAGGGAAAATCTTACTTCCTCACTAAATTCTTCAACTCCAACTAAGCTTCAAGCTGCGTAAATAAAAATTAAATGAGATGACGCCAGAGTAAATAGCGTTCAATTTTTCCAAGTATATTCATCATCAGTGAGTCAAAGCTGACTAAATGCATTTACTTCTCCTTACATTAGAATCTTTTAAGTGACAATGCCCTTTTCCATTCAGGATTTTGTTTGTTTCAGGTTTAATGTCAAAATTGGAAACCTAATCAAAAAGAAATAGTGACCACAAGGGAAATAAAGAAGAGCAACGCTGTGAAGAATGCATAATCAAATTTTTGGAAGCAAAAGAATCGCTCTGGAGACAGCGACGTCTCCCAACAAGTAACATGTTGAAAGACATAAGCTTAAATTTTTTAAGAAAACCTCAACGAAAGAAATGTATGTTTATGTAAAATATTTAGAGTAAATGATATTTTAATCAATATTTCGTGTAACCGAAATAGTCGGAGTTGAAGAGAAAATATTCTGGCCTCCAAGAAAAATTATAAAACTGTTTTATTAGAGAATTCTGAAATGATAACGAAATACTCTAATTTTGGTAACTTATTAATGCAAAGTATATAACTGATAAATTTTACTACGGATGCGTTAAGAAAAATAAAAGTTTCATAACAAATTTGGATATTTCTCCCTACTTTTCAATATTTTATCATTTATTATCAAGTAAATAGAATTATCAAAGCCCAGAATGTGTAGTAATTGTTCTTGTTTCACAGAAGTGGAGTAGAATTCTGAATAAATTGATTTAAAATATTCATAAAATGTCAGAAAATCAAATTTCCTCAGAGCAACGGCATATGTTACAAAAGGAACTAATTTCTGAACAAGCCAGGAGGCATTAACTCAACTGTACCGAATTAATTATTCCATCATTCATTAACGAATCTGAAGACAAAAAAATATGCGAGGTCAGTGAGAGTGGGGTTTTAGAGTTTAATGGGAGAAACTAAAGCTGTCAATCTATAGAGAAACAGGTATTATTAGAATGATATAAAGTAGAATACAAAACAAAGAGAAAAAAATAAATGTTGCGATTCGCGACTAATAGTGACACTTCTCAATTGGGACTTATACGCAACCTTGCTTGCATACCAATTACAACAGAAAAATACAAACAAGGTCAACTGTTTTGCTGAACACTAATTCAATATTCAAGCGCTGTAGAAGGAAAAAAATATTGAGTGAATACCATACTAGGTCCCTCTTCCCTGATGGATACAAAAATTAATCTTTTAATTCGGTCCTTTTTCACATTCAATACTACCGCGCTTATATGTCGTGATATATAAACAAATATATTTACTACGGGCGACGAAGTAATCTAATTTTCGAGAGCGTCAAAAAATAAAATCATTACAAAGGCTTCCGCTTCACTTGGTGACGAAACACATGACTGGCTTACGGATCCAGATACCGGGAGGCTTGAAACGGGGAGGGGATGAATACATCCGCCTAGCGTTGCATATACTTTGGGAATAGTTGGACCGGAAGTTGACGGATGATCGGATGGACGGGGGTAGCTCAGTTTCCCGCGTGATGGGGAGGGGAGGGGGAGATTATATATCATGGAAACGGCAAAGAGCCTCTCTGCTGGATGTTTCCAATGCGGGAGACAATTATATGGGATGGAAGCTATCGCCGAGGTCCTCTCGAGGGTGAAATCCAACCGGCGACGCTGGGCCCATCGCATCAATGGATTAACTGACGAATTCAATGACTGGACTACATTATCAGTGCGCTTCACAAAAAAAAGAATCTCATCTGTATGCCTAAAAAAATGTTTGGACGAAAAAAGCAGCGAACACGAAAAAGTG
Source organism: Rhinocypha anisoptera (assembly GCA_011762765.2). Taxonomy (NCBI): domain Eukaryota; kingdom Metazoa; phylum Arthropoda; class Insecta; order Odonata; family Chlorocyphidae; genus Rhinocypha; species Rhinocypha anisoptera. The sequence continues at coordinate 10,228 of WURS02325802.1, forward strand.
GATATTAATCCATTAAATTGGAAAGAGATGTAATCGACAGGGTGTGGAGCGTTCGATACGGACTGCACAGTTTCCCTAGATGAGAAGATAACTATTATTCAACGTCATGACTTTGATACGGTTTTTAGTTAATAGAGAATTTTCTACTCAAATAAAAGAGATTTCTCTGATGCAAATTAAATACTCTTATCAGTTTTACGAATTAGCTTTTCGCTTAAATGTTTAAAAGTTTTACTCAAGACAGGTCTGGCTTGAACTAATCATATCCACCATATTTCCCATACTTTTACGGTTTCTCGGGTGTATTTTAGACGTAGAATCGTAAGTATTTAAGCACATTTTATTTATTTGAAGAAAATTTATTTACCGCCACTGTTATACGTAGAGTCAACGATCTTATCAATTGCGATTGCTCCGTATTTTTAGGGCTACAATGGAGGAACTCGGAGACTCCATTTTAGGGAGTATATTTTTTAATCTTAAAGATTATTAATTATTATTAATGCATAAATATTATTAAATAGAATTTTCGTAATCCTATTAAAATCGCTTCTGTGGTAGGTGAGTTCGTAAAAGTACATGAATTGCACGCATTGAAAGCCATAGAGGGGGATTATGGAAAGCATGAAGGAAATTCTATTAGCAATTTTCGTTTAAGAAACATTACCAAAATTAAGCAGAGGGCATTAAATGTGCTATTTGATTAAGAAGGGGACAAAACGAGTGAATGGAAAGAGTTCTGACCAAAGTTCCTTCGCATAAGCGATATCATCATGATTCTGCAGGACCCAGTATAACTTATTATTAACTATAATTGTTTCAATGAAATAGTTGCTGGTGTCGGAACTGTTTGTGTAAATACATAACTTTTTCTTCAAATATGAATGCAATTGTGATTATAGAGAATGACAAAGGCTAATATGTTCAAGTCTAAAAGACTCTAACAGGTCTACTAATATAAGAATTATTGTTACGCCATTAAGACGAGTAAAACCGACCGAAAAATAAATTCATGGATCAAATAAGAATTTAACTATCCACCTTTCAATCAAAATTTTATTTTTTTCCTAATAATGTTGACTGGACACTTTTTATAGTACAAATATTTGCCTAATTGTTTTATACATTTAAATCAGGCACTTGAAAACCGAACTTTATCTTATACTGGAAATAGGGAAAACTTATTTTTAATTTCTCCGTTGCATAGCAACATTTATTAGGTTAAAAACTTAATAGCGGTGAAATCTGTGGTTTCAGGAGTAACTTTATAGAAAGGACAATTAATATTGAGTATAAGATAAAAAATACTTAGTAATTTCCACACAACTTTATATAAAAAAAAGGATTTTATTTAAATAAAGTTGTACAGAAAATACTAAGTATTTTTTATATTACATTTAAAATATTAATATCGGATGACTTTTTGTAAGAAACGTCGTCTTATAGGAACGTAACAAAATACCTGACAATACATATCCTAGAAACATTCAAGGGATGAGAGGAAAAAATAATTGGTTGATTAAATATTAAGGCATTTTGTAATAAAGGGTTACATCTGTTTCACAGTATTGATTTTTATATGAACTCACCGTTAAGTATGACTAATAAATTACTACTGACAGCCATTTAATGTTTGATAATATCATAAAATAATATTAATATAATATTATCATATGCATGACGTGACGTTGGTACGTAAAAAGGATATGTGCCATACTTGATGCTGGAATTATGCCGTGGGAAGTTGTAAACTGGTGAAAGTATTTGGAGCTCTGGTGGAGAACCTATTATATTTCTGTGGCCAAGTTAATCAACCTTTAAGGCTTGATCGTAAAAACACACAAGAACTTGGTGTAATAGTGCTTACAAACTATAAATTTTACGACGGTCATAATTCCATACTAGAAAATAGTACCACGATCGAAAACTTTACCCTTAGTTCAAGTGTACATAATCCCTACGAATTCTATTTCATTATAAATTTCCATACCGAGATTGTTTGATTAATGCTTATGATAATGTCTATATAAAATATATCTCGATCGTCTTCTCATAATTTATTACTTATCTTGCTCTGTTTCTTCTCTTTCTTCATACTACATTTCCTTTTTAAAAATCTAAATTGTTTTAGATAATCCCGGCAGCTATTTTGGTCCTATTATCACATATAGAGATATTTCTATTTTTATAAACCCAAATAATTTATTTCACCCAAAATTTTCTTTGGCTCACGTCTCAAAAAATATATAAATTTTAACTCCCATCTCGTTTCATTGTAAGGTTTTTCTTTATTTTCATAGGGTAATTGCCTAATTATATGACTTGTAATTTTAATAAACAAAAATTTAAATATCATAAAATTCTTCTGATGCCATGTTCTAGTAGAAATAGAATTTATATTCTAAGTAGAATATGATGCAGTTATTATAACCAATTTTTCGATGTGGTAATTAAAAATATATTTTTTAATGTGAAATATTCTTCTTAAAAGACTAATTACGATTGAGACAATGCTCCTAATGGATAAGTTGATGAATACATACGAGGATATGAATACATAGTATCAGTACAGATGAATACATGTCTTTGAAATAATGCTACACAGTCATTTGAGAATCATGCCAAAATGAGTCTGGTTTTTTTGCGCTATTACGATAACTTATTATTACCGAATAATACTGGAGAAATCTTTCACCCTTTATATAAAATACGTAACCGTTAAACACAGTATATTAGATTGCAATAAACCATCACTATTAAGATCTATCACCATCAATTAAGTCTATTCCGGTAGGGTGAAGTAGAATCCTACGTAAACTCAAGGGAACAGTCATCTGATTTAATAGAATAGCCAAGAAGCATTCATATCACAAAGTGAACTAGCTGAAAACTCAGTCTTGAAAATAAAACGCTTTAATTTTTCTAGAAGCGATATCCATTTCAATCTACGCGGTGCCATACAGAGGCTTATTATATGTATTGGTGAAACCTTTCTTTCCTTTATTATAGATGTCGCTTAAATGTGACATTAAGGTAATATTTTTACTACCCGAAGAGCCTGGCGTAAAGTTAATCATTAATATTCTCACGGGATACTTTATCGGCGGATAAATTTATCTGGGAGAGGGCTGAAGTAATTGTGAGAGGGAAAGATCTTGGACATGGGGCGGTCGGGGAATGGAGGCGAATGGTATGGGCGGTTGGTAAGTTTCCGAGGAAAAAAGAACATAAGGAGCGGGAAATGGGCGAGGGGGAAGAGGCAGTATGAAAAACGGCGCCGCCTATGATTAAAGCGGTTAAGGCAGGCGCTCCCCTTTCCTCCCAGAACCCGACGCCGCCCACCCCGCCGGTCTCCCGTTCCATCATTTCCTACCACGAGAAAAAAGACCAGAGGAGGAGAAAGAGCGGAGGACAGAGAAAGGGGCTGTTAAGGCAAGGGAATTGTCTTTTACTGCCCCAATAAATCCGTCGAATTAAGCATCCTTAGTAAGTATTAGTAACGATGATTTATAAGTGTCGGTTTTTATCTGGATGTTTAACGACACAAAGCTTAAGGTGAGCGGAGAGACCGCGTTATATATTTAGAGGATATACGCGTTCAATAGGAATTTTCTTGAAGGGAAAATTTGGAATGGACAAAACATTACGGATTCTGTGACTGCATTCATAGTTATAAATTCTCCTATACACCGAAGAAAGGATAATATATAGTACACAATTCGATAACGAATGATTTGAACAGCACGTTTACATCTATTTGAATCGTAAATTTTAACTATACTAGGAGCTATGTACTTCCATATTGCTTTCGACTTATTATATTGAAATATCATTTGTCATTTAATGGAGATGGGTCTCTTTTGAACGATGAATTGTAGATTTAAATTATTCAGCTTTACTAATAAAAATATAATATTGTGAGTAAATTGCCAATATTAAATTATTGAAAAAAATTGCTATGAAATGAAATATTATACTGTATATATAATTTCTGATATGTTATAGATACTCTGATAGTATAAAAATGTAGCCACAGTTAAATTCTAGTTTCAATAATTGACATGATATATTTAATGTGTTGATACATTTCTAATACTTCCTTTTAAAGAATTAAATATTTAGTAAGTAGATATACACGAATTTAGCGAGTGAGAATGTAACAAAAAAGGTCCTCGAACTAATAGGACGAAAATATTAAATGCACCCAAGACATACATAATTAATGCAACAAATGAGGCTCTATGTAATTAAATCATTTCTCAATCCAGCAATCGATTATTGGAAGTGATACTGATTAAAAACACAGAATAAGTTTTCTAAGTCACAAAAATAACATTTTATGTTTAAAGTCCTCATTTACATAAATCAGGTCACCATCTGTCACAACAAAATGCTAAATATATACTGGTACCTGGCGAGTAGCATCCAGATGCTACATTTATAAAAACATAGTTACTTCAACATTGAAACTATTACTCCTTTCATAAGAATAAAGAAGGACCCCGTGACACTAGTTATAAGTTTTGAGACTGAGTAATCACAATGGCACAATATTATTCCGTATGTTTAAAATAGTGCAAAGACCATTCAAATTGCTCCTTATTGCTTTAAATTTAAAATATTATAGACACGCACATCTATATTAACGTGATAGTTGCAGGAGTCACATTCAAAAGAAATCCAGTGATGTAGTAAATTTTGGATAGAGAACAGCTGCAGCCATGAATTACGAGAATCACGCGATAAAGATATTCTGACAGTCATTAGTAAGTAGTTGTACTCTCTAATGACTGTTACTATTTGTGATTGTTGCTACTAATACTTGGATTTGTATTACTATTACTTGCGAAATATTTAAATCCCTACTTTTATGTGAAAGTTGATGGTTGGAAGAGATTCATACAATTTTGATCGATCCTACCCGGTTACGGACAAAATTTCTATCTAAATCGCAATATAACTTTATTTTCATTTTAATGACGCAATTCTGGAATTTCTATTTCTGACGTCAGTCAGAGAATCCCGGAAGAAAAGATAAATTAGCGTACACGACATTTTCAGAAGCGAGTAAAATGAATGAGGGCCGCGCTACTTCATTTATGGCATTCAGAAGAAGCAAGTTCTATCAGTAGATTTAATGGCAATAATTTTAAGGTAAAGTCATTATTTTCGTCCAATTTTTAGACAACATTCTGAAGCATAAAACTCTTTTACATGCTACAAATATTGTAAGGATGAGTAGAAGAGCAGATATGCGTACGACTGCAATATAACGAAAAATAAGAGACCAGGAAAATCACGGTGGAGTACCCGACCGGGTTAGCCTGGCACGCTCACCGACTAGCCGAAAGGTCGTAGGTTCGAGTCCCGCCCAGGGCATCGGTGTTGTTTTTTTTCCAGATGGGTTTTTTGTATGACTTGAAGGGGAGCGAAATGACCATAGCCGTCGAAGCACGCTGTAAACAAAAATACTGCTACTGGAGAACTTATCTCGAACCCCGTTTCTTAAGTCACGAAACTGACACGTTCAACAAAAATTTTTTGGAAGTCGACGGTTGTTGAAAGCATGTTTTCGAAAGATGTATATGTTGAGAGGAAATCAAGCAGGGGAAAAGAGGGTTGACTGCTGACGTGAAACGAGAAGAATTAAAAAGCGTACTTTTCCTTCCGTCCCTCTTTGCAGTTTATTCGACTTGCGTGGCTAAATTCACAACTCTTTTCAACCCGTAGAACGAGAATGAAACCTTCACCCACACTCGCCACTCGTGGGTGTGCTAAAAGCAGTTATTATCTTCATCACCGTGTCCGTTTGCTCGTTAGACCTACGAGACACGTCATAGAATGGTTTTTTTCACTCGTTCTTCGCGACGCTCGGATATTCTCATCGTATATCTGTCTTCGTGTTTAGTGCTCTGTCCTCCAATCTACGCCTAGAGATTCTGCCGCGAAAAGCGAGCACCTGAGGCTCGCCCAATTTCTCGTTTCTTAAACTGCATAATAACTTTTAAGACGAGGCCTCCGCCCGCGGGATATGCAGAGGACGCCTTTTGTCGGAGGATCCACGTTTTTTCAAGGGTTGAGGAATACCCAAAGTTATCTCTTCCGGTCAGAAGGCAACCCCTTCTCCATCCCCTTACCCAGGTCCTGAAAAAAAATATAAAAAAATTCTTTTCAAAGGATTTGTTTGATCTGAGCCTCGCGTGGAAGTTTAAGCCCCTGGGGAGAAACGGAAATGCATTTCCGGAACATTGATCGAATCGGAAAATAAAATATTATCGGCAACATTACCAATTAAACACGAATTAAACCAGAGGGAAAAATCATGTTGTGCCAAAGACACCAACATTGAAGAAGCTAACGCATGTGAAAATATTTTAAATGGAAAAATTATGGTAAGGATAGAATGTGTAAAATGGTCCAGTAATGAAGAAAAAAAACAACTTTTCCGGAGCCAACACATCCAAGACTGAAAACTTTTAGAAAATATTTCTAAGGACCGTTCCTAGGCAAAACCATTAGCCGTGGAATATAATACTCGAAAATACGATGATGAAACAATCCAAGTCCTATTTCACTTCTTCAGGTAGGACAGCAGTATTGGAATGATTTTAATTGTTTATTACAGGAGCATTAATTTATAGTAGCAGATTTAAATGTTGGTATGTTCCTAAAAATGTTTCACAAAGGATGGTGGCAGAATTAAACATTAGCATACACATACATTTTATTCGAAATTTTTTGTGTTTTAAAGTTATTCAGACCGCTATTATATCTTGTCCTGTCTTCTCAATATCAAAGTTCAATAGGTTTATTTGACCGAATAAAGCTCTCGTTTAGCCGTGGGCCATCTCGCTGAATACTTTTTTCTTGACGGAGCTAATAAATTATGATATGATATATTTTTTGCATGTAGCTATCAAAATTTTTGCATCTTCATAACTTCTTTTGACCGAATACAGCTCTCGTTTAGCCGTGGGCCATCTCGCTGAATACTTTTTTCGTGACGGAGCTAATAAATTATGATATATTTTTTGCATGTAGCTATAAAAATTTTTGCATCTTCATAACTTAATTTGGGGTTACTACGCCAGTGAGTATCGTTCATAAAATGTTTAATCACATTGATAATCGTTAGACGTCGTTCTGTTAGCTAACGTGTTATGTTCAAGAATTATGAATTTCATTGACTTGACTCAAGTATTTGTACATCACTTCGTACTCTATCCGCTTATTCCGCTGAGGTGCTTCCAAAATACAGAAACAACTGATCTCCACTTGGGTTTTAGCTCTCCGAATCAAAGTTCATCCGAATACATTTCTAGAAAAAAATTGAAAGTTTGTTGGAAGTTTTCGAAGTGATTTTTACAAAAAATTTAAAGCTAACGGAGAATCAGTCGAATACGAAGGGAATACCCATAATTCGGAATTTGAACTCGATATAAATGATTCTGTGGATGTATTTATTGAAGTCACGTACTTAAATTCAAGAATTAAAATCGTAACAAATAAAGCAATCATTTACATTTATTCAACTGTTCAGGAATTTACCCGGTGAAAATTCGTGTTTAAAACAATAAGAACTTTGTAATTTTCACGTGAAATTTTATCTTAGTTCGACCGGTTTTGAGTCGTCAGGTGACGTTACAGATTTATGTCCGTTGGGTTCTTTTATTGTTCATATCTTCTATAGAAGACAGTGTAATAATCCAGTGTACGTAAAGAAGCGCATGGTCCTTATACGTATTGGGACAGTTTGTGGACCTCAAGAAGCTAAATCAGATCCGTACGGGTCTCCATAAGGAAAAAAAATACCGTACCTAAACAGGCCCATCCGCCCGCTCTCCCATTTTCCCCCGATCCTCCCCCCTTCCTCCCTCCGT
>WURS02325911.1:0-18106 GCA_011762765.2 Rhinocypha anisoptera
CCCTCGTCATTAACCGCTGGCGCCATTGGATAAATGTAAGTATTACTATTTTAAATTAATAATCACTCTCAAGACGTCTCTCCCTCCCTCTCCCGTCTCTCTCGCGCCCGCAAGATTGTTTATAGTTGTGCTAGCGTCCGAGGTGGCAGAAGGTCCTTCCCCGGGGTGGGTGCCGGCCGAGAGAGGAACTCTGGGAAGGTGGGAATAAGAGGTCGGGGGAGGAGAGTAGGGGGGGGAGGAGGCTGTGTTTGTGTGTGCGTGCGTGTGTGTGTGTCGGGGGAGGAGGACGAAGGGGAGGTGAGGAGAGGAGGAGGCGAGGAACGAGCGAGAGGGATAGAGAGATACCCTTTTGTCCCGGTCAGTCGTTTATCATCGACCGGCCTGCTCGCGTTGCCGTAATTATTATTGCTCCGCGGGCGCATAAGGGTTGAAGAAGAAGGGAAGAGGCAGGAGGGTGGGCGGTTTTTCGCAACACTTCGCGACGTGGGTACGGTCCCCGGGGGATATATACAGCGCTATAGGGATATAGTGAAAATAATAAAAAAGGCGACAATAGCGACAGTTACGAGTTGAAAACGTGATAGGCGAGAAGAAAGGTGCTTGGGGGCATCCATCTCCTCCCCCGCTCTTTCTCTCTCTCTCTCCCTCCATACTCCTCCCATACTTTTCGCGCTCGGGAGCAAAGCGGGTCGGAGGAAGGAGCTCTTTGAGGAGGCGTTTCCGTGTTAATGGCGCATCTTCTTCTTTTTCCCGTATCTTACGTGCGCGCGTAGACGAAGGAGGTTATTGTATAAAATCGCACGGGGGAAATAAATACCTTTGGGCAGTCGTGATATTGTAAAAAGGCAGCGTGGATCTCCGCAGGTTTATTAGGCCTCCGCCTCATTGTATCGCGCCTTTTGGGAGAGCTCTCTTTTCTCAGGCCGAGCCTTTGGCGAGGAAGAGAACGGGAAAGGGTTGGGGGGATTAGAAAAGGGGAGAAGCGGAGAGAAACGAGAAGAAAGAAGCGTACGAGAGAACAACGGCCCGGAGGTGAAGAGACTCGAGAGTCGACACAAAGGAGCCGCGAGAAATCCCCAAACTCTTCTCCAGTAACGGTGAGTGAGTGAGCCATTAATTCCTTCCCTCAATTTTAACGTTTAAAGCCTACATTTTTCGCGAGCAAAGCAAGGCATGGCATGATTTTAGCACGCCATTACACTGATCGAGGAGACCAAGGTGAAAAGTGATTGGGATCATAGGGCGGTGAGAAATTCTTTCCCCCCACACGGCATCCACCTTCAGAAAAGCAGAGGATGCATTAAAAACAATCGTCACAGATAACTGTGTCCCCATAGTACACAATTACCGCATGTTACTCTTAGTATTAGACAAATTTTACTGTGTCGGCGATGTCCCAACATCAGCATGCACTTGTTTCATAGGTTGGTGGTCCTGTATATATGATGGACGTACGGATATGGAAAATTCCGAGTGCGCTTTTGAGTGTGTCACTAGGTATCGGTGTTCGACATAAAATCCGCTTTGGGAGTGTCCACAGTGCTGCGAAAGAATGTTCGATGCTGATCGGGATAATGCCAACGTTTCATGAACACTCTAATCACGAATTCTTTCCCATGCCTGAATGACAGACCGGGCAGAATCGAATGGAATAATTGCGTCACCTTTTTCTCAGGACTTTAACAAAAAAAGGTATTCCGTTTTCGCTTTTACGACGACCAAAGTGCCGATGAACCGACGTAATTATAGCTAAGTAATAGACCTTTAACATGAATTTGGACGGGATTTCCGTGCGTTCATTTTGTCGATTCACATGTTCTCAAACGTTCATCATTCATCCGCGATCCATGCGAGCGTTCTCCCCCGTTAAGAGGCACCGTGACTGCCAATTTGAGAGGCACGGCAATTCTCCGATGACGCTCGCGCAAAGTCCCACGCAGAGCGCCTCCGGTGAATTACTACCGCACGCTGACGTCCATTTTCAAGTAAAATCACTCTGACGTCACACCACTCCACAAAACATCCTTCACCTATGTTTATTTTTCTTTGTGTTACGGCTGCGAAATTTTCAGAAGCTCCGTGGGCCAACATGGGTGAAGTTATTACTGCCTCACGCCTTCCGGATATTCGACCGGAGAGCCACAGAAAATAATTCTCAGCAGAGAAAGGGATCTTGGAAACGATGAAACGGATTCCAAACCTGTTTAATAATTGATCTTTACTAATTTTTTCTCCTCCTTCCTTCCCTTTCGCCGGGTCCTCGATAAACTTATTCCGCCTATCTTTCGGTCATTCGTCATTTCCATCACCTCCTCCTCTGTTTCCCCTATTTCATTTCCCTAATTTCCATTTGTTATCATACATACATTTGTCTCCCTTGGTTTCTCATCTGGTTTTGCTTTCCATTCTTTCCTAGAAATTCTATTTAGATGCATTCAAGTAGTAGTATTTTAGTTTATAGGGTGTTTCGACGGCTATGATCATTTCGCACCTCTTCAATCGCAGAAGAAAAACCTATTGGACAAACACAACACTAATGTCCTGAGAGGGACTCGAACCCGCGACCTTTGGGTTAGCCGGCGAGCGCACTACCTCGGGCCGGCTTCATTCTATGTAGATCCCCAAGCCATCGTATGATGGTTTCCTTGTCGTAGTAGTAGTATTTTTGTTTATAGGGCTATGGTAATTTAGAACCTCCTAATATCAAAGAAAAACTCATTTGGACGAATCAAACACCCATGCCCTAGCTCGGCAGGACTCGAACCACCATCCTTTGGGTTTCCCGACGACCGAGACTAACTCGGTACCTAGGCTAACTCGGTTGGCGGTTTATTTCTTGGACCTACCTCATTTACTATTTGAGCGTTTCTCTGATTTTTGCTTCCCTATCCAAATCGTCTTCCGTTTTTGTTTCTTACTCTATTAAAAATTTCATTTCTGTCCATCTTATTATATTTTCTGTTCTGATTTTGATAGGCAAGATTTTAGAACCGTATGTTAGACACGTTGTTAGAGGAGACAATTGCTTTTGGCTCAAATGCAATAATTTAATTAGCGTTCTCATAGGTGGTGAGAATCTCAGGACAACTTAATATTTATTTTAGGAAGACTCTTGTATATAAAAATTTGGTAATGGAAATTGATATCAAATATTGGGGAAGAAATCTTAGAGATTTATTCACGACCCGGGTTTCAGCATTTTATGCCATCATCAGGTCATGATGATGGCATAAAATGTTGAAACCAGGGTCGTGAATAAATAAATCTCTTATCAAGAGAAATTCGCAAGTTTTCTTCTCCAATATGGAAAACAAATCACATAATTAACCCTGAAACCTCACGGTTTGACAATTAATACGTTAGCATGTGATGTGTACAGACGTTGAGATAGGAATTAAAGAAGCAACACTGAAAAATTTGCACCACCTCTTACCCCTGGTCGTTGGGTATAAATGCATGAAGCGGTGACTAATTTGCATGCTACAATCTACGAGAGACCCCTGTGAAACACATTTTTCATAACCACGTAAATGCCAAAATTACAGTCGGAAATTTAAAAAAAAAACGCTTTGAGCGCCTTGACTCCCCGGCGACCTGCAGGCGACAACCGTTTTCGGCATCCCCATGAGGGCACCCCTGCTCTCTCTCTCTCTCTCTCTCTCTTACTCGCGTGGAGTCCCCCCGATTCATGGCCGGCGAACACTTTTGCACCTTTCAAGGCCTCACGCGAGGGATCATTCTCTGCTTTTCTTGCCGCCCCGTGGGGGGAGAGGGAATTGGGGAACTTGTCAGGATTACAATTTTCTCCGTAACTGCTGTGTAAACCACGAAATTACCTCACGCTCGGACCGATTCTGATTGCGACAAAAAGGAGAAAAAAAAGGAGACCGCGCATCTGATTTCCTGCCAGCGACCGCTCCCCGGCCTGCCGATACTCGTTTCGTGGGGCATCGCGTTTGACGCAAATGGCGCATATTGATGTGACCTATAATTTCTGGTTTTCGGCAGACTCCACCGTACGGCAGCCAACTGTGTATACGAACATCTTTGTCCAGAGGGGGAAAAAATAAAGAATCGGACGGGTCCCTTTTATTTGTCGTGTATTTTTTTTAATTTTGTGATCCGGAGAAGGTGTGCCGCCCCGCGCCTCGACTTGTCTTACAAATTGTTATGCTCATTTGCGGGGGAAAACAGCCCTTAGCAATACGCTTCGCAAATATTTTTTCTCCCTCCTCCCCTCCCCCTCTCCCCTCTGCCGCTGTACCACTGTTTTATCATTCAGAATAAAGAGGCTGGGTGATTATGGATGGTTGGGGGAATGGTGGGGGGACGAGAATTCCTCCCAGCTCTCCGAAATAAGCCTCCGAAGTGCAAAGTGGGCTGTGACCGCCGTGTGAGAGCTGCAATTATGCGAGCAAACACGGTAATTTTCCTCTCGGAGGCGAAAGCTATAACGTTGAAAATTCAGGTACCTATTGAGATGAAAATACTGTTGGGTCGGGGGGATGAGGAGGGCATTAGGTGGTGGGGAGAGCTTTCCATAAATGTCTAACTGCCACTCTTGAGTGAACGTTTGGGAGCGGTGGATTAAATTGCGAAAAGTCAACATGGCTGATTTATTTTTGCTCTCCGGCGGTTTTTCATAATGAAATCATAAGAAGCTATTCCTCACACACCTACGGAGAAGCATTTACTACACCATGGGCTGGTTTCATTCCGTTACTTCTTATTTGAACCAAGCGAACAAGCCGATCTTGAGAGATTTTATATGAACGTCAAAATTATAATTTTAAAAAGATGTGTTTGAAGTTAGAGGAAATTAAATCCATCGCGGTGTACGTAGGCGAAAGGAAAAAATAGTTTTATTTCTTTTCTCCCGTTGGAATTTTTATAAGTACCAAATACACGTTTCGTTTTATTTATTTTGCCCATATGAGGAGAATTTACATTTCTCATTTGAAATGCACGCAATACAACATAATGGTCATACGTGATTTGTATCATCATATTCCAAGGTAACTCCTCAAACGGAAGACACCAGAGAAACAGAAGATGCCGCTGGGATACTAACGCCGTAAAATAACTGAAATAAACTTGCATTGTTATGTTTCACAACAATATTTCCAATTTTCAGGTAAAGAGTTTGAGTTTCACAGAATCTACTTGGTGGTGTAAGGTTCATCATATATTTCCATTTATTTGCTAAATAGGAATTTTCAATAAACCTGTGTTGTAATTTGTCCTAGTAAATCATAAGTCATCTAGAACCCGAAAACAAGGTATTTTACTGGGGTTAATGCACAGTACCATAGAAACAGAAACATTTTTTGTCGTACTAGCTAGCCCATCCATCTTTTATAGAGTAGCAAATCCAAGAAATAGCACCAAAACATTAATTTTTTTCATTCTTCGAACGGCTTAGGTACTCCACATGCTTATGGTTTTACACTTAGGAACGAGACCACTGGAGCTGATTGAAATTTTAACTGAATTTTTAATTTCTCTGTTTAATGATGCAAATTGTTTTCATTAATACGGAAGCTCCCCTGGAAACATCTACTTGCACTACCGTCGATGCCGATAAATGTTTCTCACTAAGTCATCCCTAGAATATTTTATCCTACGATAAAAAATACAAAGATGATCTTCGACAGGCGAAAACTGGTTCCTTATTTTAATAAAATGGTCAGAACCTTATGTGGGATCATTTGCTTTCCTTAGTATCAGGAAAGTTTCCTAGTTACGGTTTCAAATTTTAAACTTGAGTGAACTTTAAACTTACATCATTATACATAACTTGTAGAACTTATCATTAGCTTGGTCCCATGCGTAAAAACTCTATCATTTTATCCTTCATCTAAGGAATATACGGAAAAAGAACTACCGCGACCTATAAGAAAATAAACATATTTTGAGAAGGGAACTATTTGCAAGAGATACTTGACTAGTTTTGGTTAAAAATAATTTATACTTGAGCTCTTGAAAGAAATGACGTTATTCAATAATTCAAATGTCTTACGCTTATGTTGAGATGAGATAAGAGTTAAAAATGGAACTGGAAATTGTTTCTTTGTTGTAACAATGAAATATTTATGCAAGATAGTAATTTGTGCGAAACGAAAATTCATTTTAGTTAGCAAATTTCCAACTTTCTTACTTTTTCGGAACATTTTAATATTTGTAAAAAGTGGAAGAATAAATAATGGAGAGATTAAATTATATTCATCAGATATTTAGCACATACCACTCAAAATCCCTTATGAATCAAATAAAGATGCCTATATATAATATAAAGATTTATTATAATTAAGAATTAAATACTGATGAAATAGAACAAGCGTGGCGCTTTCGTAAGATTTCCTAAAGAAAGTAATTTTATAAATCTAAAAAATAACTAGTCTATTCTGATGAACAAACGATTGAACGGAAAAAATATTTCATGGAAAGTATGAGGAATCATAAACATTTTCATAATAAAGATTAGGTTATAATGATACTTTTATAAAACTGGTCAAAGCAAATCAAGCCATTTCTGGAGTGTCATAGCACAACCACTAACTGGTGATGCTTGGGATGAAAGTTTAAGTGAATACTCGGGGTCACAAACACTTTGAAAACTAGAGATATATTCAATACTCTCACCTGCTTCAAACTATTACAACGATTCTTATCACATGTTACCATCATTGTTGCAGTTTCCAATTAAATTTCGGAAAATTATGAGAGTTTCAAAGAATTAAGATATTATAAAAACATGGAAATCATTTCGTCCAAATGAAAATGTTATAAACATTATATTTGTCGCATAGTTTAGTAAAGGTTCCGTGCTATTTTGAATTTAGTCTTGAGTCGGAAAAATGTATGAAAATCGAAATACAGGTTTAATGCAGTGAAAAATGATATAACCGTCGAAGTTTCAGCGTAAAATCTTTAGATAGGAACGATTAATTAATTTTTAATTTCAATTATATGACGTACATGAATTCACTTCCCGGCGGGGGGCTTATCCATTGACAAATATGTGGTCACTAATATTGAAACATTTCGTTGTCATAGAGTGTATATGAAGTTACTTGATATACCTGTAAGTCATAGTGATACGAATCGTGGTTTTTGAAATTCTTCGGCTAAAATAGGAAGAGTATATTAAAGAACAACATAATTACGTATTTATATCACAATTTAAGGTTTCCCATTTAAATCGATTTCCTCTTTTAACGAATAACGCTTCTATCCTCTTTATCACAATATATTATGAGACAAGCATTTATTCTGTCGTTCAAATTATTATAGTCATTTGAGAATTATCAAAAATTATTTTTAAATCCAGTTTTTGCAATTGTACCTTTCCAATAACTGGAAATTACTTACCTGTTCGCTGTCCATAAACAATATATCATTTTGTTGCTTTATACACACCAAAACTCCTATGTTCAACCCCTCCAGTACTCGACGCACAATAATAATAACGCGCATAATAATACTAAAATACTAGTCGAAATTATATAATTCCTGTTTCTTTGGCGCTCCAAGATCCTGCCACCAAGAAAAACGTGTAGTATGCTTTGTCAGTGCACAAAGATTCCCGTTTCCTCTTCGGTTACCAAATACGCGACTATTTCTCGCAAATGTTTCCCAGTTTTTGACCGAGGAGAGAAGATGGAACGCCGCTAGCAGGCCATACAAGGCTTTCGAAGAAACCCTAGGCTCGGTACGAGGGAGCTTTTACCACACGGAGGGTCTGGTACAAGATGAGCGTTAGGACAAATACAGTCGCGTGTCATCCTGCATCCGCGAAACTAAAAGATTAGGGAAATCAGGAGCCACCTATCGAGCCTAATGGTTCAGGATTGCCTTTTCTCAAGCTCAATACTTTTCGAGAACGTAATATTCGAGTATTTGGCGTTGTAAAGGAAGAGGTTGAGGCTGATAAGTATGGTGAGAGGTGACTGGAAGAGGCATTAGGCGATATAGAAAGTACGCCTCTCAACCTCACCGGTGTCTTTTCCCTCCCCCGTCTCCCACATCTCTTGCTCGCACTATGATAAAAATTGAATACGGAGTCGGCTTCTTGCATGCGACATAACCCGAGAGAGGTCCGTCCATGACCATAAAGCATTGCCGGGATATGAATCACGGGCAGGGGAGCGGTATGGCAAGGAACGAAGGTTTGTAGCTCTTCGACTGTGGGTGACGGGAGTCAGCGAGCGCGGGACTGGCCGACGTCGCGTCTCGTGCTGGAGACCCCTTTGCGGACGCATAACTCCCCGGGGTTCCGTCCCCACTCCGATTCCTCTCCCGACTCCCTCGCTCTCCCTCGGATGGACGGACGGGAGCCATGGTAACGTCCCTTCCCACGTTCATCCGGATCCGTCATTGTTGAAATTTCAATCCGCAGATAAATGAGACCCAGGACTTCTCTCTCTCTTTTTTCCGCCTCCCTCTGACGAATCGGAAGTGTCAGAGGATGATTTTATCGAGTCATTTTCCACCAAGTGTACCTCCATTTTTCCGTTAAGTGTGCCGTAGATATTTCACTTGTATCCTTCCTGGGTAAAAAGCTGAGTATTAGCGAGTGCTATATAACCCAAATTTTCCGAAAGGCTAAATGAAGCAAATGCACCGAAGGAGTGGTTTTTCTGCTCAAGCGAGGAAACCGTAGAGTTATTCCCCCTGAGCCCTAAATGAAAATTTGAAATTATATCAATTATTTGTTCACGTAGTCATAAAACATATATCTTAATTCTTTCTGTAAGACATTGATTAACACTTTAAAATGACACAGGGAACTGTAATAATAATATTTTTTTAATAATTGCAACTACCTCATCGGAGAATTAAAAAAATCTCAACCTTTCCCTACTCGTTTCATCAATGTCCTGCAACATGATGTTACTAACGCCAAAGGAAATAAACACGTAGTATTCACGGACTTTTTGATAGGCAGATTTGATTTCCCGGCTTATTGAATCCAAACCAAGTTCCAGAGAAGCAGCTTAACGGTGCTGCAGCTCAATTTATTCACGCGGTCATCTTTCTTTCTGCACGGTCTCTGCTGTCCGTTATTTTTTTAATATTCAGTGTGAATTTATTGAAATTGTCGTACAGATGTAACCTAATCTTTTACTAAAAATTTTCGAATGAAAGTGATAAATGTTAGCCTATATCTTAAACTGTCTTAAATGTAATTAAATACAAATACTTCAATGATAGAGCTGAAAGATCGAGGTCACTGCATATATTACATTTACGATATTCCTTCGAGGTGCATAAACTCGCTTTATACAATCAAGCGAATAAACAAGCAATCAGACTAGTGTGCCGAAGCGAGAATAGCCTGAATTGTTAGAAAGACGTTGAGAAAAATTGATACCCTTACTCGTGCTACGGCTTAATTTATTTTCGTTTTCTTCGGTGCACCATTCAGTTCATTTGATTTCAGATCTCGCATAGCTTTTACGAGGCTGATACAAACGCAAAAAAAATCTTCTTGAAATACGTCCGCTAAAGCGAATCATATCTGGAAAACTACTGAGA
This sequence comes from Rhinocypha anisoptera, assembly GCA_011762765.2. NCBI lineage: Eukaryota > Metazoa > Arthropoda > Insecta > Odonata > Chlorocyphidae > Rhinocypha > Rhinocypha anisoptera. The sequence continues at coordinate 9,538 of WURS02325911.1, forward strand.
ACAGACATCATGTCTGGAAATAGGAATAGACGTCCTCTTGCATTTCCTGTCCCATTATAATGAGCTAAACTACGGGTGAGGAGTTAACTTTCGCTTAGGTTTTCAAGTTCTATTTCTCCAACACTGGATGCCAATAACTTTTCGCCATTTCTTTATTTGGCATGGGGAGTTATAGGGCCCGGAAAAACTAGACGCTCTCTTCTCTAATACACGATCCTTATCTCTTGGTGGAGAGTGAAATCTCGGAGACGGAAAGTTATAAATATGTTCTAAACGTGCCATGTGGTGGTGGTGAAAATGCAAGGGTCGCCATTTTCAAACTAGTTCACGACTTGTACTTATTTATGCACATAAATGCACTAGTGGGAGAAAGAGAGAGAGAGGTGAGGACGAGAGATATGGGCGACAGCAAGCATGAGAAAGAGAGACTTCCCTCCCTTGATCGTCTCTCAATCAAAGGATGCCTCACTATCGGACCACATCTGAAAAGCTGGCTTCAACGGAAGACTCAACAAACCGTCTGCCTAGTAGAGATAGAGAAACGAACGTCTGATCATTAAAATACCCCTTTAGAGGTATGAGATATATCGAGAGAAATGCATGGCGCATATATCCATTAATGACAAAAGTATGGACCGATAGGGACCCATGTGAGTGAGATATTTAAGAAGTAAAGGAGCTGGAAGTCCGGAGGACAATTTCAATGGTCCCAATTTTGTGTCTCGTGAAATATTTGTGTATTATTTCTCCCATTCAATAATTCTAACTTTAAGAAAAAATTAAAATTAAATTATAAATTCAATTATTTTGGGTGAAATATATATGTATACAAAGTCGCTTAAGTTGTCTGTTTAATCTATACCACAGATACTTAACACACTCCTTTCCTCTTAAATTCAACAGAAGCATCCAAAGGACACCGTAACAAGTCAATTTCATCTTCGAATTGTTCCTTGTACTTTTATTACATTCTAACTGCGAACAAAGACCGTATTCTGATATTCGTTATCGTTTAGCTACTACTAATCATCGATATTCGAAATGTAGGAAGCTATGATGAATTCGAGCTGAATCGCGGGAAACGGGGAACCGAAGAGCACATCACCCGGACAGACAGACAGACAGAGAAAATCGACAAAACGACGAAAACGACGAAATTTTTAAGACAGAGAAAATCAATGATGCGCAAAATTCCATTTGTAATCTTAGCACGGTTCTTTTCAAGTCAGTCAGAGAAAATGGGTTCTTAAAAAAAGGCGGAAAGGCCTACTATGACAGGTGAGGTTGAAAATTCCGGCTACCTTCTGGTGCAGCATTTGATTTCTCTTTAAGTGCAACTATCAGAGAAGCTGGAGGTAGTAAATTTCGCATTCTTTTATGAAACTCGCCTAGTTCAATAAATACGCGTAGTCTTTAGTTTGTCCTTCCCCGCGGTAAATTCCTTAACATTTGTCATTCTGATATATTTATTACTAATCCATGTGGCTCAGTGTGTGCAGTACACGCTTCTTTGTACATGTATTTCAGGTAGCTAGCTAGTGATGTCTCATGTTGCGACATCATCACTGAAATACCTAAAGCATTTGAGTCGGGATATTTATGATGATTTTTAAATCAATGACGATTTTTCCTATATCAAATTCCCATTTACGAATGGAAAAAGTTTATTACAGACGTCATAATATTTGGTAAATGCTTAACTTTGGTAACAACTTCTCTACTCAGAGTAGTGGGGTGCCAAAAGCACATCATTGGATTTACTTGCATATGTGGAAGTAATGGAATGGTAGGAGTATTCAGTCAATATATATGAAGCTAACTCAAAACTTGGGAAAGAATAATGAAAAACATCAAGACAAGAGCCATCAAGAACTTGTTTTTAAAATCTTAAGAGAGGTATCACATTCATCAGAGTGCTGATGAAGCTCAAGAAAAAAATACGTACCCGTAGAAATTGAATACCGTCAAAGATAAAACTGTAGCAAGAAATCTGATGCCATTAACACAAATAAATTATGATTAAATCGATCAAATAACAGTTATGTACACTGGAGCAGTGCTTGAAACGAAGTTTAAACGTAGGAGAGTAATTTTTTATACTAAGAAACGAGGCCATTAACAAATTTAGAAATATTCAATAACTTTTAGCAAAAATTACTCGTAAGAATTGCTTAACTTAATATATTGATTAATATTTTGCAATGCAAGAAGGGATTGCGTAAACTAAATATATGTACGTTTATTGGTTATGTCAACATTTAGACAAAAAAGGGTACGGGAACAATATCAAGGTATCTGAAGCTTAGTCCCTGGTTCCAAGGATGGTGAACGTGTTTTCACAAGTGCCCATTGGGATAAATGTCATATTTGGAGCACATGTTTGTACTGCCGTATTGATATTGATATAACCAATTTTTAATGCTCACCACGCATAAAAGGTTTTGATTAAGTTTTTGGTGAGTTTCCACATTACAGTGCGTGCAGTAATACGACGTTAATCCACATTTAAACGTTCTCCTAATCTTATCTTCTTCATCCGTGGTTCTTGCCTTCGGTTATTATATGCGTTACACGTGAGCAGGAAAAAAGAAGTATGTTTTCAACGGTGGAAAATGCATTAGGCATATGAAGCGGCCTGTTTTCTCGCTAAGCAGTTTGTGAACCTTTTAATCTTTTCACGGAATCCTCTTGCGCGAGCGAATCCTAAAAATTCCTTCAAAAAGAGCTGGGAGCAAAAAGGCCGCCGACTGTAAGGATTAGTCTCGAAAGGAGAGTTTCAACGTCCAGCCGCCAGCACTCACATGCAGGGGGATATGAGGGCTCGGGGAGGCGTGGACCGTATCATTTGCATGTAATGCATTGAAATTAATGTAAATTAATGGACGCTTCACATGCCTGCAGTCGGCGCGAGACGTGGTTCTCATTTATTCCACTCATGTTTTCATCATTTTTTTCACAAACTTATATTTTTTTCGTACGGTTATTAATTCTTAATTTTTAACTCCTATTAGGACGCCAGAATAAATTTTTAAAATAACTTTATATATTTCTCCCGGAAAATCGTCTATTTATTAGATGGTAAACTCTTTCATGCAAAAATGCATAAAAACGTAACAGGCCGAGTTTGGTTGATCGCACTTAGAGTGATTGTGGGAGGATGGAAATTTGCGCCATTGAAACTGTCACTGAATTATTTAACTTTTAGAGTAGAATTCCTTCCCTCCATCTTTTTCTCTTTATCACGCCGTGAAAACGTTGAAATGTTCTTAATAGAAGTAAAGGAACAACGGTTTTTCCATAAGCGTTTATGATATGTTTTCTAATTCTGTTCCATCTTGTCAATCTGAGGTAGATGATTATGTCAAGATTGTTTCCTTATTTGAATGATATTGGGATATTGTATGTATTTATAATTCGGTCACATTTGAAAACGATTTTTTTATATATACTTGTCAACGCCATGCATGTGAATGATCTACATTTTTACATAAACGCGTACGCTTTCCTGACATTTCTAAATGGACGATTTCCATCATTAATCATCAGTTGAGAAATAACCTTAGGCCATTAAATATTAAATTAACCTAGGTATCATTACTTTTCCTTGTGGTCTACTTATTCGTCGCCAACAAGATCCAAATTGAAAAAAATTGTTGTTTAACCCGAAAATATTCTTTTGGGCCGGCTGGATTTGCCTGGGGGTTGAGTCGGCTTCAAACCCAAAGGTCGCGGGTTCGAATCCGACCTAGGCAAGGCTGTTGCGTTCTTCCAATATTTTGGATTTTTTATATGATTTGAAGAGTGACTAAATAACCATATCCGTTGACGCACCCTGCAAACAAAAATATTACTGCCATTCTTTCGGCTGATGTAACTGCAGCTGACTGAACAAGGACGAAATATAAAACTTTTTACTTCAGCGAAACTGCAATTCGTGACAACTAATTTCGCTGAAAAAACATCAAAGTGATAAAAAAAAGAAAGATTTCAAAAGGGACACGCCAAGCATATGCTATATGCCCACTTTTTTTTGACAGCCATTGGGATAATAAAAACGAATCACCGAATCAATCACAGTCGTTTAAAATTCCAGGTACACGTGGACGTAAAGATCGTATTGAAAAGAGTCCAAATTAAGGTGCGGCGGAAATCGTTTCGAGTGACGCATAGAGATTACACATCGGGTCCGCCTTCGCATTTCGCGACCAACCGGGGGGTCGAGGGAGAGAGAGAGAGAGAGCGAGAGATAAAGGGTAAAAAAAAAGAAAGAGGAGAAATGTAGACGGAGCGAAACGCTTTCCCATGGTGGATGGCAATCACGAGGCGGAATCACGCCCCCGTCGTTGTAAACGCGAGAGAAATCGTCCTTCCGAGGGGAGCGAGCGAAGACGACCACTCTGCCCCGGCACCCGAAGGGGTCGTCCCGTCCCTCCTCCGGTTCCCTAAATAAAAAGGGTCGCGTCACCTTTAAGGGGTTCAACCCAACCTTCAGTCTCAGGTTGGAAGCGATGGACATGTGGATTTGGAGAACGATAACAAGAACTAGATGGATAGACAAGAAAAGTAATTTAGAAATTTTGAGGGACATTAATGAGTGGAGGAATTTAAATGAAAGAGATGGAGAAATGGAAAATTGAAATTTGTTGGACATGTTCAGAGAAATAATAACTTCATAGAAAATATAATGGAGGGAAACGTACTAGGGAAAAAAAAGGAAGAGGGAGGTCAAGAAATAAGTTCCTGGATGTCATAAAAAGTACTATGGGAGTAACAACATATTATAAGGATTTGAAAAGAGCAGCAACGGAGAGAGACTTATGGCTGCAACGGCAAGGCACTGCATTTAGAAAATGATGGCGACCCCGCCTTCACCCGCTACCTCCATTTATTCCCCAACCTCACAACCCAAGAACCATCCAGGTGACGGCGATCGAAGAGGATTGCAAATTGAGGCTACGCTTCTTCTTCTCCGTTGGCAACCCTCCCCCCACCGCCCCCAATTTCCCATACATATATATATTTTTTCTCCTTACCCTAAGCAGGCGCGCGCAAGAGATCGAGGCCCACATGTGTCGCGGGGTAGGACTAAATTTAATTACGCGGACTGCCGCGGGGGATGCTAAATAGTGCCCTTTTGCGTAATGGAAACTGCCGTGAAACTTATACCCGAGCCATCGCGTGGTTTTTCTCTCTCTCTCTCTCTCCCTCCCTCTCTCCACCATCCCCCTCACTCCCTTTCCTACGCCGAAGACCTCCCTCTGTGTGTGTGTCCTTTTTTTCTTTTTTTTTGTAAATACTTATTAACGTGGAGAGTGCATGACACCTTGGGACGTTGAGGTGTTGCAGTGGCTTCGCCCGTTCTCTCCTCCTCCTCCTGCACGGGTCGGCTACTCATTCTTCCTCTTAGACATTTCTTCTTTTTCCTTCGGGGAGTGAGTTGGAACGGGTTTCGTAATTGTCAGCGGGGATCTCGACGCTCTCTGCGGTCGCTAAAAATATATTCTTGACTCGGGGTGGAACTTTTCATCCCGCGAGCCAGGTCGTGCTCTTTCCTTTCGATTCATAGAAAATGTGACCAACATACAGTTGGTATTTGTCATTTAAGGGGAAAATTTGCATTATTCTGCATCAATTACTTCCAATTACCTCTAAGTATTGACCTGACATTTTAGACGATTCACCACGATGTCATAGAAAATTTCATTCAGGCGTCAATTTTGGTTTGCTGGGGAATGATCGTTTATGAATGAAAGTATGGTCCAGTATTCGCAAACCCTTCTTTTTGGACGGGTAATTCTTTGTACCAGGTTGTCCTATGTAGGACACTTCGATTCCAGTCTTATGGGACTCACACAGGTACTTTCTTGGAGATTTTCCTTTAGATTATTTCACTCCTTGGGTTGAGTTTCTGTAATTCGTCGTTAATTCTCGCAGATTCTGGTTATACCTCTAATTTGGATACTCCAGAGCTAAACCGCTATATTGCATCAAAATCTGAATGGAAACTATTTAGTAGTTGGTGGAAGGTCGTGGTCTACTTTGGCCGTCAAAGATTTTAACGGAGCCGAATAGATCAACTTAAATTATTACATCAAACGTCCGATATCGGCATCTTAACCGAGGGCACACCAACCTTAAAAAAAAATATTACCTCGTTCCAAAAGTGTAAAATCCAAATGCAATTCCAAAGTGCTTTCTTAAGTATAGACTTTTTGAAATTGACTCCAACATCACGATTCTTTGGAACCTTTCAAATGAAATTTATCAACCCCTTCATAGTTTTAGTGGGAAGGGTGTGGAGAATGCTCATGTAGTTACATAGGCGTTGGGTAAAAATAAGTGTTAGTCTTGAACGTCACTTGACAGAAATACTTTACCCTTGGAATGCTAGAAGAAACGAGCCAAAAACTGGCAATTTCCCGAAATGAACTTTTATTACCATCCATCGTGTTTCGTTGCATAGCAGCGTCAACAGGTCGAATCGACATCTGCGTAGTATCACCTCATGGTAATAGGCTGTAGATAAATCATGACTGATTCATCGAACAATATTAAGTTGTAAGGATTTTGACTCTCCAAACTTTCCATGCATAGAGCACAAACTACACAATCACCAGGAATGCCCCTACCATCTAAACAGCCATCTTAGTTTTCATTGCAACGGTGAACTTTGGGAATAAGTAAATAAAATTCGGCGGGAGCGCCAAAGATCAGGAGGTTCTTGTAAAAAATAAATCATCCGAGGAGGTAAGCGTTAAGGTGAGAACCAGGGTCGCTGCCATTTTCCCTCTTGCCAGGGGGGCCGAAGGAATTAAGGGGGCGTGGCGTCTCCTGCTTTCAAAATTCGCTTCCCAGGCGTCATCACGTTTAGGATCCCGTCTTGATTAGAGTGTCCCCCTTTTGAGCTGCCGGAGGGATGAATTTTGCGGCACTTTATACTTTTGGAAAATATTTACTCTTGAGGCCTCACGATGCCTCATTTCGTCTATTCCTGAAGTTGCTACACTCCTCTCGGAGCATGTACGGCCTCTGGCGCTTCCACGCGGATCAAATCACGCCGCTCGGAATGTATCCTGATTAATGCCGTTCGGGAACCAATAGACCTTTCTAGTGTGTCGCCTCTTAAGCATGTTGTTTGAGAGCATAACTTCGTCCTTACGACTTTTGCTCCGAGCCATGTGCCAAGCTATGATGAAAGGGTTTTGGTTGGAATTTCTGACTTTTCAAAACAGACGCGACAGGGAAAAACCGGAGACTTTGGGAGACGCATATCATTTCGGCATCCCATCTAAGTCAGCCTCAAACACTACACAAGTTGACGTGTTGTATAATAGCAGCAGAGAATTTCATTGGATTTTTTTTATTATACTGGGGGGGAAGGGTCAAGTAGCCATTTATTTGATACATGCTAAAATATATCTATTCACTCCATTCCAAATACCTGCAGACGAATGAGATGGGTTTTGGCAGCCGAACGTCTTCACCATATATATATATATGATATATAATTCCAGCAACTAATAATCCCATGAGACTATTTCAGAGAGTAAAGTGGTACTGGATCTAACTGATGGATGCGCGTTGATATATTTCTCCGAGGGAAATTCGAGTCCTCCGAATCCTATGAAATAGTTTCATCTCCTGAATATTTACAACGAGAGATAACCAAAGCTGCTTGGCTCGAAGAATGCCGACATATAGTTCATTGTGGAGCACTGCTTCCGTTTTCTTTCACGCTCAGCTCGGGCAACAAAAAAAGCTTGGTATATTCACCCATTATATTGCCTTCATCCATTGTGGAGATAACGAGTACAAAAACTTGTGTGGGGCTTTGAAGGAGACATAATGGGCGTTAGAGAAGAGAGGTGTGCGTGGGGAGGGAGAATAGGGAGAGGGTGTTAGCATCCCACACGCACCCCGACTCATCCCCCTTTGCGATGAAATTTATCGACGCCGGTTTCGTCCGTTTATTCGGGAAGGACAAAAAACACAAACACACACACACACAGCGATATACGGGGGCGCACCTTTTTTATTTCAACGAGGGCCACGCAGGGATGAGAAAGGGTGGGGGGTACAGGCGACGAATCGGCCCTCGATGTTGAGGGAGAAAGAAATGGATAGAGAGATGGTGTGTGTGTGTGTGTGAGGTGGGATAGAAGGAGAAAAAGATTAACTATATGCCTCTCCGATCCGCCTATTATTCACCATTACGCCTAAAAATCCCCACGCCCCGGAACGCTCTTCCTCAGAGGATCGGCGAATATCAATCGGGCGGGCACCTACCATCCTACGCGGAGAGAGTATGTGAGAGTACTTATGGCGGCAATGGAGGTGGGAGCGTGTGGTAGGACGTCGGACGAGGAGGGAGTGGGGAGGATGGGGGTCGGGCGGTGTGGTGCGGTGCCCCAGGGTGGAGGAGGAGGAATAGGAGGCGGGGTGGATGAAAAAAAGATGAAGGTTGATGGGCGCGGTTCTCGTGAAACAGACAGCTATCCGGGTTGAGTATTGACCCTGATTATAGTTTTCGTTGTTTAATTCGTCCCTCCGCCCTGTAACCATTTCTGGC
>WURS02326022.1:0-18105 GCA_011762765.2 Rhinocypha anisoptera
CCGTGAAAATACTTAGTGTGTATTTGGCAACACAGTTGCTCTTTTTCACACCATTGTAGGAGGGTAGGGTAGGAACTTGGGGAAAGAAAGGAACAAGTCGTCAGCACCTCCGAAAGACATCCGCGCACACACACACACTCATACATTTATTATAAATGAATTACAACGAATGAATGAACTATAACGGTAGAGGAGTGATACCTACTTTATTATTCAGAGAACGGACGGCAGAAATCTAAAGTGGTAAATCCATAGAAACAAACAAGGAAAAGGCCCTAAAGCATTATCATCTCTGAAATTCAATGTCTACACAATGAAAGAAATAAACGAGCTGGAATAAAAAAATAAAAGCTAGTGTTAAGACACATGGAGAAAGTAGTCCTTTGATGAGTTTTTCAGATAACATTGCCGTAATTTCAGTCACTAAATAAGACCTAACGAGGATAGTGATAGCCCCTATCAGAAAAGAGAAAGCGCAGCCAGCAGATAAACTAGAATAAAAGTCTGCGGTAGAAATGATGAAGATAAAGCTCATAAAAATTTGGGGTGGGATGCACTTAAAAAGGAGGAAAAATTTTTATAATTATGCATATCAAGGGAAGATATCAGTGATGGAAGAAGAAAAAGGGAGACACTAAAAACAGGCAACGAAAGCATTCTACCATAAGAAAAACTACTTATGGAAAATGAGTCATTGGGAGTAAAATGTCCATTTTTGTACATTTTTGATAAACTATTTGATAATGCTGTTCTACCTATAGTAAAAAAATCGGTTAACAATAGTTACGTTACAATACAATAGAATGTGAACTTAATTAGATACTTCACTAAATGGTAACTTTAAGGCCGACAGAATGGTATTTTAATATCGTTTTTGGCAAAAATGGTGTTGTCTTTTTTATTTTATAAACATACTTTGTTGTTGTGTTTTTTGTATTTAATTTAATTATAATGGATACTTTTAATAAAAATTAGAGCCATATTATGTTTTACAATTAAACTGTGGTTGCCATTAAAAACTTAGTTTCCCCACCCAAGTTGTAGAGCTCCACATACGCATTCAACGTGTGTAGATATCCAATAAATAAAGCTAAGAAAAAAATACATGCTGTCTTAAATTCCTCTGGAGCCTTTTTAACTTTGTTTCGTCGCTAAAAATGCCCAGTGGTATTGATAACACAATTGTTTAAAAGCGTGATATTTGAATTGAACATTTTTTTTAAATATACTAAGTTGTCAAAATTACGAACGTAATAGTCATATTATGACAGTAACGATCTATAAAGTTTTAGAAAATCTTTAATTGCTGATTCATTATTTTCCATTTGTAAATTGTATATGTTGTCTAATAGCAATCTGTAACTTGAAAAACAAGGATTCTCATTTTTTATTTGGCAAGAAAAAAATTAAAATGAGAAAATTTGATTGCAAGGATTGATAATATATATAATTTAATGATAATTCATGGACAGTATTTGATATTAAATTCATTAGTAATGTTTTCCGGTAGGAATTCAGGAAATAAGGGACGCTACTCAGGCGCATCGCAAGCTTCTAAATGGTGGCTGGGGGGGAGAGCAAGGGGAAGGAGGGGGGCTGCAGCTTAAAATTTTATAGATAGTACAGGGAAGGAAAAAGATGAAATGGGCTAGAAATATTTATATCGACAAGGAAATAAATTATATTTACTTAATATTTGGCCGTATAATTTTTAACCATATTTGTTAATGTCCTTTACTACGATAACGATCAGATTTTTAGTTCTAAGTTTTTTCGTAAGTTCTCCATTTCTGGCATATGAATTTAATGTTGAATGTTATTGAACATGTCTCGTGGTAGGTAAGTCGAGTTCCGATGAACTCCAAATTAGGCGGGTCCTAAAAAATATTACATGTTGTCATAACATTATTAATTTTAACTTATAAAACAAGATTCAGAATAACTAAAAAAAGAATCTTTTCACATGACAAGACTAGTTTTTATTCTTTACATACTTTTAACCTTGAATTATAGTAGATCTTATTTACTTCCTCTATATAGTAGATCTTATTTACTTCCTCCTATATTTGGCAGGTACCCCTGACTTACAGTCAATTTTTGTTTTAATACTAATAACAGGAAATAATAATAGTCTTTACTATTTCCAATTAATTATTCGCATTTCATCTTATTTATATTTAATATATTTCTTCTCATTTCTTGCGCACCGTTAAGTCTACCACGCTGACTCTACTTCCCTCAGTCTTAACTTATTTTCTAATAACGATCTATTTACCTCTCTTCTTTCGCTCTCATTTCACATGCACTTTTCACCACAATTACGACCTATTTTTATCTCATTAATTTTTAATATATTTATCTATATTTTATAATGAATGTATTAGTTAAATCCTGTTATTTTTCTATCACTTTTTAATAAATTTTCTCTGACTGGGTTAGTTTGATGGGTAGCGTGCTCGCCGGCTAGCCCAAAGGTCGTGGGTTCGAGTCCCACCAAGGCCGACTTCGTATGAAATCGGCCTTGGTCCCGCCCAGGGCATGGGTGTTGCGTTTGTCCAATAGGGTTTTTCTCTATGACTTGAAGAGGTGCGAAATGACAATAACCGTCGAAGCACCCTATAAATAAAAATAATACTACTACAAATTTCCATCTAGCACAAAAGTAGAATTTATTTCTTTTTATAAAAATCAAACAATTTAGCAAATATATTTGTAGAAATAGATGGTATTTGTGTACATGGCAATAAACATCAGTAATAAACTTTAACTTCTTGCATTTCAAGTTAATTGACAATATTCGAATTATTAATGGAAAGATGAATTTTAAAAATATATAAAACAAAAAAATTACTAAACTAGGAAATGAGTGAAAGCCAATTTCACCTCCCTCCGTATGAATTAATATGAATATGTTCATTGTCTTTTCACCTCAGTTGATAATTAATTTATTAGAAAAAGAAATGGAAATTATTTAATGATATCAATCCTTTTGGTATTAGGTTCCAAAAGTAAAAACATTAATCCATGAAATTCTATAATATTTAAGCATTACATATTCAAGCTTGATGTAATGGAAGGATCATAACAAAAGAAGAGGTATCCCTTTTCCACAGGTTATCCTGAGGAAAAGTGCTGTATCTTCTTTCATTATTCTATAAAATTTCAATATCTTATTTAAATGTACTAAATATTTTGTGATAATATATTTTAATTTAACATAACAACAGTTCAGTAAGATAACCAAAATATAACAATTACAATTTGGACAAATAAGGAGTAAATCATTTTATTTATGTAATAAGTAGACCGTAGATAAATGGCATTAGAATTTCATTTCCGAACTTCCACGTCAGCATGAAAACCACATTTAAAAATCGGATATAGAATTGGAAAAAATGCTTAACTGGAATTAATGGCTGACAAAAATACTTCCACACTGGAACAACATGCCCAATCTATCCGCTGGAGAATGTGAAATCCCGAAAATCTCTCAGTATACCTTATCCACATGTAAAGGTTTCATTTAGGCAAAATTGAATGCTTAACTGTTTCAATTTGCTTAACCATTTAACGACTACCGTAAAACCGGTCTGATAGGAGAAACTCCCTAATCGATTGGGCAGAAATGGTCAAGGGTAGATTCCATTTCTCGTACTTTCCAACAGCTTAATTTTCTGGTCATATCTTTGGCCGAGCCCAAATAATCCAAAACTATAGGTTATCAGAGTATATAAAAAATAATTTCACACTTATCACCCAAATATGTAAATTTTACACGGTAATTGTTTTTAATAAAGGTGGTAATGGTTCCAGATTTGATATCATTTTAACTTCGTCCTTATCTGCTAATTCAAATTTCGCGGCCAGTAGTTACTTGTTTGGTTTCTTTCTACTACTACTCCCCCCTTAATTGAGGATGACAAGTCTTACCGACACCTCCAGATAAGAACATAAATCCCTCCCTCACATAAATCCAACTTTTTGTCTAACGTTCACTGTCCGTTAAGATACCACCCAATCGATGGTTAAAACTTTTAAAATAGAAAATAACATAAAGCCTAGTGGTTGGATTGACCAATCATTAAATCATATTTTTAATAATAAAATTAACTTTCTACTCTAGAAAGATGTCCGTTAAAATGTAATAATTAATGTATTTTTTCCTATGTACCTTAACGGATCCAGATCCTTGTGGATGATGAACAAATTTTCATTTCTTGCTACTTCTTGAAATACGGCCTTCAATGTCACCTTCGTATAGTAGACCTTATATATCTGCATCTTTTCGTCAAACGGGTGCCACAATGGTGCACGAGTAGAAAGGAAGGACAAAATAGTGAACTACAGCTTGTTGTAACGAGCGGCTTTCTTTAAAATTATTTTCCCGTATCCATGACAACGCGATGACGTCACTCACTATTTCAAAAGAAGCTATCATTACAAACAGTTCTGAAGACAATAGAAAATGAGATTTCAAACTGAGAAAATCTTATCAAATTAAATACTGCTTTTATGATTACCAATGAAGATAAAATTTGTTATTATTTACAATTTAAGTTTCTTCAGGTTCGGTCTGGTTAAAAAGTTTCTTCAGTTCAGGGCCTATTACTTCAACGAACTTGCCGCTTAATACTTCACAAGAGCTCGGTTTATGACTCAACCTAGAAAAAATCAAGAGAAACACAGACACTTGTATTCAGGATCAACAAATGACTTGAATCCTTTAGGGGTCGTCTCAGACCTTATTCGAAGTATAATCTCTAAGTGTGGGTTGGTTATTTCCAAAAGAAAATATGTATATATTTCTGTATAAACCTTAAAAATAAGTGGCAAATTTTATCGCCAGGTTAGCAAAGACTTTAAAACAAAGTCTGCTAGAAAAATAATATGAAAAACGTAACCTCTTAAACTCAACACTTTGAGCTCTCGTTGTTTATCCTGCTTTCTCACTAGCAAGACTAATGCTGACTGGCTGGTTTTAGAGAAACTGCAACTCCCTGAACCTTGAGAAAACTAGAAGGTTGTCAATCTAGTCCCACTGCACCTCACATCTTCAATCATGTCAGTGTAATTAAACCGCATTTAGATAACGTCTGAAGCCGCAGCCGGGAGAAAGTTGAGGGACATAACTACTAATTTCATGAGTTCAAATCAACTGCGATTTACCGTTATTTACGATAAATGACCATGAAAAAACAATGAGCAAATCTCACGATCTGGCAAATATAGCTGATGTCTAGAAATTTATTATTCAAGCTATTGCATCGTAGCTACTGATTACACTCACAGTGGTGGAGCTTTAATGGGTTGAATATTTTCATAACTTTGCGAGGTCATGGCATCCCAGGGGATGAACCGATTAACCTGTGTTAACCCCCCGTGACTTCTTCGGACACCTTCAGCAAAAAAAAACAAGATAAGATATTTTCTGATTACTAGATCTTTCTGGAAGCCATATGGGAACAGAAAGTGGTCTAAATACATATTTTGGCCCGAATGTCCTAATTCTTAAGACCATTTAGGGCTTATCGCTTGGTGATCCCTTCCGCCACTAATAACAAACGTCCTCTGGATAGAAAAGTCGAGTTATAATCAGGATTGCAAATACGAAATGGGAAAAATAGGCAATACTTGTTTTTTTCATCAGATCTATTTTTATTTTCCGTTATGAAGGTAAAAAATTGCACGCCAATCAACTTAAGTTTTTATATAGCAATCGTTAAACCAATAATAATTAATTTTAATAATCCGTTTTTGTTTTGTTAATAATCCGTTGCCATGATTACCTTTGAAATATTTTTAAATTATTATAAAAATGTGATAAATAATTGAAAAGTGATAATGATGAAATGGAAGTTAATGTTGCGAAAATGGTCGGAAAGCACTGCTCAAAAATGAGAGTCGGCTGTAGAATAAAATCGTGTCCTGAAGTACATCATGATCCTGAAAATTGAAAAATTAGTGAATCGCTAGAAAAAAAAGAAATGGCTAACGGAGAGGCAATTTTTTTATAACTGCCTTTATTAAAATCTGAATACATCCTAGAAAAGAATCGGATTGCTAAATAACAACTTAAGTTTATTGGAGTGCAATTTTTTACCTTCATAACGGAAAATAAAAATAGATCTGATTATAAAAACAAGTATTGTCACCATGTATGTTCCCACAAAAGATGCTCATTAATAGCAGAAAATCCACTCGCAGACTTTATTTCTGCTCTCTCCAAATTAGAATGCTGAAAAAACAGAGCCAATGTGCCGTTCCCGCCTCAACACACACTGTACAAAATGCTTGATACAGGCCGTTAAAGCCACATTTCACGTTTACGGCTCGTAACTCACGCTTTATATTCGCCAGGTCGTAACATTCAAAGAGTCGACATCCCTACTGCCGCCTCTCATACTCACATCCTCGTCTTCTGAGGTGAGGAACTAGTAGTAAGCTTTTACAGGATACGATACTCTTCTCCTTGACTTGTTGCACTCCACGCTTGGACTGCCGGAATTCCGAGATTCGATTATGAGGACTTGATAATGAGGTTTGCGTCTTAATAATTTGTTAATCATTTTTATCATGAAATTCATATGAATGGTAAATCACCTCCAAGTTGAGCAGTCAAAAATAATGTAAATCCATAATTAATTATCAATCTCATTCGATGAGAAACAATACTAATTTGTTGTATCTGGAATGAATTTCTATCATAAAGACAGAGACTATTTGGATAGCACGCCTTAATCGTATGTGCTGTCTCTTAAAGGGGACCACTAAATGTTTTCTCAGTTCACCATATGGTCCCTTTTGGAAACATAGAGATCTTTTGAATTTATTGGACTTCTTTTGGATCTTTTGTTAATTTCGTCAAGGGAATTAATTCTACTAATACTATTAGTATTTAAGTTTTATATTATGCCTGGTTTTAATAGGGGGTGGGGGGACAAACCGATGTCACCTACTCCGACTTCAGTAAACCTTTTGATAAGGTTAATCAAAATCTTTAAATGGCCAAACTGGAGGCTTTAAGTTTTTTACTGGATTCATTGCTATCACTCTAATTGCAGGCAATTTGATAAACTGAAAACTGCCAAATCAACTGAATGCTCTTCCTTCTTCTCCTCAACCTATGGTGTCACTCATGACCCTTACTTCAGGCCACTTTTATTTTATATATTTATCAGTGATACAGGCCCTTTTATTGGCCCATTAAGATATTTTCTCTACCTAGATGACTTGAAAATTTTTACTTTAATTTAGTCTATTGCTCATGATCTATTTATTGATCAAAGTAAATCCTCAATGTTACAGCGTAGCCTTGCTGAATTTATAGCTTGAGGAAATCTGAATGCTATGGCCTTAAACAGACACAAATTTTATCATAAATATTTTTTCAGAAGAGTTAATCCTGTTAAGGAAATTTATTGCCTCAGCTTTATTCAAGTTTTTTATTACTTTTTGCATATAGATGCATCAAGATTAAAGTCATCATTTTCTTTTTAGAATTTTTCAATTATGGTCGAAGGTTCAGTATAAATAGGGCTGACAAGACAGTAACATAGTTAGTAGTGACTAGTGATATATAATGATGTAAGTGGGGACAGAAAGCATGAAACTTTCAAAATTATAACATCATCTGAATGCAAAAAATGCAGCATACTCCAAAAAACTTAAAGAATATTTTAGTAATTTCTGAAAATTTCAAATAAAGGAAAAGCATCTTTTGAAAGATATATTACTCCTAATGAGAAATATTTATCGGCTTGATATCAACTTTTATATCTGATTGCAAAGACAAAGAAATCTTTCACAATATAACTATTACTACCTGCAGCTATTAAAATGACAAAATAATTTATTGAAAAAGTATGGAGATGATATAAAATTCCTTTATCTAATGATATTGTTTCAAAAAGGATTTCAGACACTAGCAATGATCAATTCCAACAATGAGGTTTAAAGGTTGCTCGAAGCTTGCATCTTGGCTGGACTGTTTGATATACATATCCAAAATGACATTTGTTACTCTTTGTGAGATGTGTTTATGAGGGAAGCATTCACAAAGAATTAGTGTTTTGTCAACCCCTGGGAGGCCACACTTGCAGAAAAAATACATTTTCAAAAAGACTTTTATGAGTTGGCACTCAAAATGTGTAGATGATATACATTGGTTCAAAACTATTGATTTTTTTCAAGAAAAATAGAAATAAGTTACACTTTTTAAACTTTTTGTACACCATATCCCTCACAAAATGCCTTTCATCTGTTCGTCAGGTCTGTGATGACAATTTTAACTTGAGAATTTGGATCTCATTAACTTGTTACTATTTTCTTCAATTGCCATAGGGGAATCAATTAGTCACTGTCAATATAACCCTTGACTACTTTTGACAGACTTGAAAATATTGTTCAAAACAGGTATCTGAAAGTGGCAAAAGTTATAGTCTTTAAAAATACCTCTGTTTAACCCTTCATTCTTTCAGTATCTTTCAATCATAAGAAATGCCCAAAAATGTCTATATTTCATGGAGCATGTGGCTTATGGTGCCAAATTGTTTCAGCATATATCATCTTTTATGATATTACCTATTCATAGGACTTTTAGTTTGATTAGTAACATCTATATAAATACAGTACTACCTCAATTTGATTTGGACATCACTATATTTTTTCATAAAAAGTCAGCTATCCATGAGTGAAGAAAACATTTTATTATACAAAGACTAAAAAATACAATTGGAGTTTTTATACAGATTTGGTTTGATGCGATTTATACAGCATGGCTAAGTAGGAATCTGTAAAAGATGTCATGTAAATCTTTTTCCAACTTTTTTCAAATTGTACACAAACACAGGTTTACACCCAAGGCAGCCAACCATACCTTCTTAAGAAATCACTAATCTAAAGTGGTTCAGGCGTTAATGTCGTGCCCCTGTTAATCTGAGAACAGTAGTAAGACATAGTTATGAGCATGATAGCCATACGCACAGACCACAGAAAAAATTTTTAATCCTCAAATAATGCCAGCATTAAAGGTTCTTTTATTCAAAATCCAGAACTTTAAAATTAAAAAATTAATGGGAAATACTTTTTCCTCACATTGACTTAAAGCTGCTTCTTCCATCATTAGTTTATATCATATCACAATTGAATATTTTCTAAATATATCATGAAGTCCTCTTTCAGCAAAGTAAATAACATTCCAAAAGTCAACCACCATATGTACCATTCTGGTGGTATAATAACTAAGCAACATCACTCAGATTAATGATATCACATGCAAAACAAGATGGGTCTTCAATAATATATTGTAAATAACAGTCTAGCATAAAATAAAAGCTAAAATGTATCAAATAAATAAAAATGCAGAAAGGCTATTTAAAGGCAATAAACAGATGACTAATAACATAATAAAATTTAAACATCAACAAAACAGAGACACTTCTATGACAAACACAGAATGAGACATTGCTGATAGAGAATGCATACAGCAGGAGACAACACATTTGCTGAGGGGTAAGCAAGAGAGCAAAGGGAAGAATTAATTGATTTAGGAGACAACGGTTTCACCTTTGAAACTTTCAATGTGTCTCTCCATACTGCCTGTAAGCATTTGTCAGCACATATTGAAAAACCACTCTCAAGTTAGAAGGGTTCGTAAAATGTAGGAAAAACGTTACAATATGAACGATCATTAGCCACCTCTTAGTAGATAGCAATGTGGACAGCAAGTAACTTTTGCTACCCTCTTTCCAAGTGGGTAACTCAACCCACTCTTTCACACTATGTGAAAAAACTCGTGTAAGTACTACCAAAACTCTTCAACTTTCCACAATATTTAATCACAGTAGCCATACTAGTAGATGTCAAAATTTTCTCCTCATTTCACCTCTCATTACACAAGTTTGGTGAAATGATGAGAATGAAGAATTAAGACTATATCTCACAATCATGAGAGAGAGATAGGTAAACATTACCCTTCTTACACACTATTCCACAACATGTGAGTTTGTAAGAGTTCACAATGTTGAACTTTCTTTTTAGAATGACAACTTCCTTTGAAAGGTCATTTAACCTCGATGCATCGCTTAGCCAAGATTCACAGAACTCCTCAAAATGACTCACAAAACTGCACAATGCACCATTCTTAAGTACAACTCATTAATCAACAATAAGATCATACAACCATTTATGCATGGCATACCCCACTGCCATCATTTGGAGCTCTCTGGAGAAGTTGCTGGTGGGATTGGCTCATAAATATCATGAGTGTGTGGGCACCAATGGACAAACACCAAAAGTATTGCATGGAACTAAAGCAACCCACTCCATTCAATATAGAGTAGCAATCATATAAGAGAGGGCACAGCTGCTTTAAATGGATAGTACAGCCCAAAATAATACTTCAAACAGAGTCAAGTCCCCTGGTTGCAATCAAGTGAACTAGATAGGCCATACTGTGTGTGTATTAGCTCCACTAAAGAGGAAAGGTCTTTCATTAATAACCCACATCAAGAACATCAAACTGGCATTGCCTTATACAGCAAAACTGATTTGAATACTATGCTTCATCACAAAACTCAAACTTTCATCCTTATTGGAAATCTGCTAAATAAATTTTAAGACCAAAGGGATGTTAAGCCAGAAGGATATCAATTAAATAATTAATTACAATCCTGTTCTTTAAAAAGTATCACCCAATAAACATCCTTCCTATTTGTGGTTAGGGACATTTTAATTTTCCAGAGAAAGTACTCCAACCAACAGATTTTGTTGTATCAGATATATGTTTCACAAGATTTCCCCTTAATTCCATAACAGCCATAAAATGATATCTCCTCAACAAAGAACTTAAGCAAAACGTCAACTGTAAAAGGAACTTGTATAACCATGCCCATTAAGAATAAATTAAAACTAAAAGGCACTGCCAGTTTCCTCAGCCAAGAGCACACTTAGATTAATTACAGTGAGTTACCTAGGGTCTATGACTCCATATATCTGCAGAGCAAATTAGTAAATAATAGAGAAAAGCAAAAGTAAACCTAATAATTTACCAACGCAATTTCAAGACTTTCCACAACAATAAATGCTGTCAAAAGTAATTGTATCTCTTATTCCGGCAAACAACTGGCAGTAAAACTAGACACTTCATTTGATGATGACATTGGCCATAACTATGTTCCTCTTACAAAAGAATGAAATAAGATAGAAAGGAGCAGAGTACTAAACTCAGAGAAACAAAAATATCTCAATGGAAAACCTTAATAGTTCAATGAAAAAACCTCATTTAAGTCACATGGCATACTCTAAAAACAAAAGGTTAATGGCATATCAAATATATCTAATCATCTAAATTACTTCATATTAAATATGTACAAATGAATTTTTATAGTACACAAGGACTAGCAACTTATATCACATATATTGAGAAGAAACATTCAGAACTGCTTTCTGAAGTCCAGCTAAAGAGGCCATCTCATTATGAGGTTTCTGAATGAATATAATATAGAGCACAAAAAATCTGAAAAAGAGTGTAGTGACCCCTTAAAGTGTTCCATGGGTGTGAGCATGGGGTGATTGCTAAGGGTGTGTTAGCCATTGGGCATGGGGAGTAAACCCAACAAACACTGATATAAAAATGGAGGTGACTATTCCAAATTATGGTCCTAAGATGCCATTGAGAGGAAGTGAACATTTTTTCTTTTGTCAAAGTATTTCTGGAAAAATATATTTCTACACAAACATATTCCACCATGTACCAACATTCATTCTATCATGTAATCAGTGACAAGAGAAGAAATTATATGCAGCTCTAACAGCAACAATGAATGCTTATGCTCCATATAAGATTGCTGCAAGGGTAATCTATAATGGAAATAGTAAAAAATCAAGGTTCTTTTTTGGATTATTATGACTGATATTAAAAGGACAATTCTGACAAACAGAAATTCATAAAGAGATGCTGCTCCACAAGAGAAATGTCTAGTACAGGAGCATCCCTTAACAAATGATTCGCATGTAAGTGATATAGTCGATATTTTTCAAAATCTCATTTCCATTTTAAATTTCCACAAACTTATGCTCATTACCTACATAATTATAGATTTTAATCAGCATGCATGTATTGACCAAATAAAAAGTCTGACAATTTTTCAGGCTCAGAAAGATCTTGTTTAACCATGCAAATGACCTTCATCATCTAACAATAAAAATTAAAGAGCTTTATGAATAAGAATGAAAGATTTGAAGAGTTCATTGTGGCAAGAAAGGGCAAGTGGACAAAATGGTGGATCAAAAACTAAGACTGCACTGCAAAGGCATTCATGCACTGGATCACTATCAGGACATTCAATTGAGACTTTTACAGACTAGATCATCATGATGGCATTTTGAAATGAAATTTGTAACTTGATATTTTACATTACTTTTTAATGTTAGGCTTTTGTCCGTGAACGAGTATGATTTGCATATCCCTTAACTCTGTCCCAAACTAGCTACCAACTAGTAAATTTTAGATATGACATCCTGCTTCAAGCATTTGTTTCAATTCCCCACAGGTCAAAAAGCTAATACAAGGTAACATGATTTTATTTGTACCCTTTCTCAATATTTTCAGTATCCCATTAGCATGCATATTTTAAGCTTTAGAGAGAAATTTTAACAAAACTGAATTCACCCAACTGAGGAACAGAAGCTGTAGCAAAATAACAAGAGAAGCTAAATCAAAAGGCATTCTTGACTGATCAACAGAAAAATATGGTGAACAAAGGCTCAGGTGAACCAATTCACATTAATCCATTAATCATCAATAAGTGAATGCAAGTCACAACACCCAACCCCACCAGTTAAGGTTGTCTATTAACCCATTGATTATGCAGTAAAAAGAGGTGATAGTGTTCAAAAAAAATTTTCTAATATTGCAGAGAATGCAACTCATCATGTAGAAGTGCGAGGGATGATGTGAAAGCAGAAATGATGAATTGCCACCAATGGCAATAATAATAAGTTACTATGCATTAACTAATAACACTTGCATACTTATAATGCACATAAAAAACAGTTGAGGATGGTAAACAGCAACCAGGATGAATTAGATTAATTGTTGGAGTCTGGAGACATGCACTTGGTGAAGTAAACGATAACTTGTTATATTCAGAGAATCTATTCCCACACTGTTAATAAATTTTGTGACTGTAAGAATATGCGAAAGATGAACTACAATTTATGGTAGGTTCTCCTTAAATGGCATTATATGGACACCCTTCAATATTTCTACATAAACTGTGGTACTTCCTCACTCAAAACCATGTCAAGCAAAACTGTTTACAATGAAAAAACATAATCACTGATTGGTCATAAGAACCATGGTATTGAACAAATAAATTGGATACCACTAAAAGAGAATCAAATAAAATGTCTATGACAACCAAAGAAAAGCCAAAGGTCAGCCATTAGAAATGAATGCTGATGGAGAAGTTTATGTCCTGTTGAATATTACAATATTTTGCATGAAGACTAGACCCTGAGACTAAACAAAATGATATACAGAATAAATTATAATGAAGAAAATTTTATCTTAGGATGACAGTTTTCATACTGTAAGAAATAACACCAGTACATAAACAAGGACTTGGTGTTTCTTTGAAATTGAGACATTAAAGATCAAATTAACCTGTTAGAAAAAGAATTTGTATAAAACTGATACCTCCATCATTTATACTGACTCACATTATGTCCTAGGCCACTTAAGGGTTGTGGCTTATGACGAGATCAATTTACAAAGTAAAGGGACCACTGAAATGAATTAGTCATTTGCCGCTAACTATTTTTGTAGTTATCAATTCACAAAGGCATCTCTATAGATTATTAAATCATCCCAGAAGACTGATAAAAATGTTCTCTCAACAGCATGGAAGTAAAATAATATAAAAATTCTAGACAATGATGACAGGTTCTTTTAAAACTTGTATTTTCATATCATTGAAAAAATCAGAAATGAATGAAATAATGTATAAAACTAATTTTAGGACAATACTCAATTAAATATAAAATAAAAAGAAAGGTTAATTCAGATAAAGTCTTCCATATTATGTTCTATATTAGTCATAACTATGTATGTACTTTAATTCATAATCATGAAAAGATCTATTCCCTAGTGGCAGTCATGAGATACAGATAGTCATCATGGTCCTGGTGAACCATCCTCAAATTCTTCAAGAAGGCTATTCAAATGTGAGATATGTAGAAAGGTACAAATTCCAGATAAAAGGAAAATCAACAACTGGGGAGAACTTGGTTGGGGGATATTCAAAAGCACGGATATTTATAATGAATTATCAAGTAAAATTGTTAATGCTAATACAGAGATATGCCAATTAAGTGGAAGCATTTGATCGATTTAAAAACTAGAATGTTTTATAATCTATGAACTATGAGCCATGGAATGGCATATGACAAGACCTAGTATGGCATGACATAGGGTAACAGATTATCTGACTGGAAAAAAATTCCAACTGGCTAATAAAGTCAGAGGAAATCAACCCTGGCAATCCTACAACCTGCCAGAAAAAAGAGAATGATATCCTGTAATACCATTAAGATGTAGCAATTTTTTAATGAGTTCTGATGTTGTGGATGAAAATGCAAATAGAGCATTCTCGGGTGCAGAGTATGAGTTAGAAATTACTTCCATAGATGTGACTTTAACTGAATCAAAACAAGAAAAAAAAATCTCCTAAAAACTGCCCACATTCCTGTTGGAACAATATATCGAAAGAGAAATTAAGTGAACCAAAATAGCTTAATTTTCACAATTATAGCCAAAAATATATGCTGTGGAGAAAAACTGAAGATATTATAGATTCATCCTTGAAGAATATCCTTAATATTACCCATGAAGACACCTTCCTTGAAACTGAGAACGTCAATTGATACTAGAATAACTGTGGCTGCAAATGGAAGAGAGAAGCAAAACAGAAGTATGTGTAATAAGAGGTCACTCACATTCCAGCTCCACCCTTGACTAGAGAGCTAACAAAAAAGCATGCCTGCAATAAAAGAAAGGACTAAAGCCATAAAATATATACAGGATAACAGACACACCTACATGTATGAGATATTTTTGCTACTCTTTGTTGACACAGCAACAAAAAAGTCAACCATGATTGCACTCTAGTGACTAAATGGTTACAGATAGTCTTTCCTTCGCCAATAAGGCCAAATACCATCTGAAAGCCAATCAGCATTGCTGACCAACCCAAACAGAGAGCCAAATGCATTTAAGAGCATCATAAACTGGGAAGTTTTAGGCCTTAAATACTCATAATCTCTTCAGGAGAAAACAAACCAACAAAATTATTCAACAAGAAAAACTAAACAAATCAATATAAAATAACAATCAGTTCTCCTTCCACCCATGACCAACCCACTGCCTTGTGAAATGCTCATGGTGAAACCAACTTTCAGCCAAGGCTAATGAGAGTGATCTGAGGCCACACCAGGTTGCTCCCAATAAAAAAAATGTACTGCAAATGAGTACAAAATCAATTTTCCATGACTATTTTCAAATCATTTCCTCAGGTGAAAAAAGAAAAACCTAACGATTCTGAGACAAAGTAGGGTTTTTTCCTCATAATGAGTCCCACCAAAAAGGCCTTTATAACCACAATCTGTTTAACAATTCAACAACTGGTATGATATTCACTTCACTTGCTTAAAAGTTTAAAAACTGCAAAATGTTAATCATCTCACTAATTCACATCAAACTCCTTCAACGGATTTGAGTTTATACTTGAAGAGAGATAATTACTCACTAGAAGAAATGTTCCGAGAAAAAATAGGAAATGTAATTCAAAACTTTAGGTCAGCTACATTTGAGTTTTTTTCCTTGTGTTAGAAAGGCATGTTTATTATTATAACTCAGCAGAAGTTTTGCCAGATTTCTAATGGATTATCACTGCTATTATTTGTCAGGTACCT
The DNA here is from genome assembly GCA_011762765.2 of Rhinocypha anisoptera. Lineage (NCBI taxonomy): Eukaryota > Metazoa > Arthropoda > Insecta > Odonata > Chlorocyphidae > Rhinocypha > Rhinocypha anisoptera. The sequence goes on from WURS02326022.1 coordinate 15,973, forward strand.
CAAGAGAGAATAATTTTTGGTGAGAACAAAATGACAATTTTAAAAAAGATCATTTCGGCAAAAACAGCATTTAGTTTTTTTTTACAAATATCACTTAAAATTACATTTCAAGTCTGGACTCCCCTGACATGGCTAACCAAAGAGATTCTCCCCTCTTCCCCTGGCTTTCATCCTGGAGAGTTGGCAGCAAGCGCATGGTTACACCCAGGAGGAAGCCAGAGTCCCAACTGTCGTAGATGAACGAGTGATGGGGGATGGAAGGAGGGGGGAAGGGGAGAGAGTGAGGGGGAGATGGGAGGGAGGTAGGGGGAGAGGAGAGAGAAAGAGGAGAGAGAGGAGGAGGAGGAGAGTGGACCTCCCCTCCACTCACTCAGACCTGAGCCTGCAGGTGGCTCAAAACACAGTCGGGACACGCGAGCTGAAGAGAAGAGTGCTTGTGACCAACCCCGGCTGTGAAGAGACCTTTGATGAGCCGAGCAGTGTGCGGCAGCGGGTGGTGCAACCCCAACAATGCAAGCTCCGTCTCTGGGAGCACGCTCTTGCGAAACCTGTCAGCGTGGAAGTGGTGTCCACAAGAGAAGACAAGTGCCTCGGCACTCCCCTTGGGAGGAACAGGGCCACCATCGTCATCATCGTCCTTATTCCCACCTCCTCCCCCTTGACCGTTGCCCAGAAGCAGGTCCGACACGGTGTCACCCGGCACATGAATTGCTTCATCACCCAGTAAGCCGGGCAGGTTCTCAAGGACAGCCTCCATTGCATGCTCGGGTGCCAGGTCACAGGGTAGTGCATCACCCACGGCAACCTGACCACTGTCCCCATTGTCCTTGGGAGTGCTTACAGGTGCCTGCATGGCCATCACCTGCGCCAGCAGTTCCACGTATTCGGGATATGCAACCTTTTCTGCAGAAGCAGATTGAAGAGAAGAGATAGAAAGTGAGAGCTGGGAGTTACAAATCCTGACTACAGACCTCCATACAACATTAGTGCTTTAGTCAGGATTTGCCTTTCAAGAGTTAAGAGAGAAGCCAGTCATGTTCCAGCATGTTACCCATGTTCTGTTTATCTACAGTGACAAAAAAATGACAGTATTCATAATGTTTTATTCATATGCAATTCACATTCATATGCAAACTGATTAAGGTTTAAGACACTAAGATTTTTTTCCACTGTTTCCCCATAATCAAGTTTTTTTAAATTGTCGACACAAACATTATGATGCAGTAAAACATGAATATGATGCATTTCCAATCCCTTAACTGACAGAAACTAAGAAATGAAATATATCTCATAAGTGCATCCATATGGAAATTTGTGCTGAAAAGGTATTATTTCATACAGCATTCAATTATCTTAAAGTGAACATTTTATTATTAAGCAAATATTAAGTCAATTATTTAAAAATCTATGGAATATGTATTTAATTACTGCATTTTCCCGATTATAAGATGACTTAAATATAAGACGACCCCCTTTTTTATGGCTAAATTTGGAAAAAACCCTAATCTTATATTTGGGTAAATACGGAAATCACTTTGCCATTTATTGGTTTGCCTTTCTCCAAGAAACCTACAATTTCCAATAAGAATGGCTCAGTTCCTACCTTTTCATTCAGTGCCCAGTATCAGTTCAGTTCTTCTCCAAATGACTCTTAATACTTATTAGCAATAATGAACCTTTACTTTCTGTATTTCTTAATCCTTTAATAATAATAATCATTTATTCTCCAAGGGCCATTCTTACATGAAGTAGGTATAGGATTTGTCAAAATATAAATCGGAAAACATAAAAGTGTACATAGAAAAGATAATACAAGAGAATAATAAGATTGATCATTTCATGCTATATGATTGTCCGTTAAATATACATTTAATCAATAGTAAAATTTAGTCAATAACAACTGCTTCAAATTTCTTTTGAACATAGGAAAGGTTTTTGACTATAAAACACAATTGGGTAACAAATTGTAAATCTTTGTGCCCATTGTGATAGGGCTATTTCAAGAGGTTCTTGTTCTGTGGTAATTTACATAGATATTATTATTATACCTTATGCCAGTTAGAGAAAGGAAGTCCATCTAGTGGGATTTATTAATACCTGGTGGGAAATTACTGTGATAGATGTATATGCATG
>WURS02326243.1:0-18098 GCA_011762765.2 Rhinocypha anisoptera
GTCAGTCGGTGGTGGGTTTTTAGTGGGTATGGGCCGGGGGTTCCTAGACCCCGGTCGAGTCCCACCCCCCCTCTGGGGGTGCGTAACCGCATTTTCCCACCACTGATTCCAAAAAAAAAAATCCGTATAGTGCGCTCCCCCCAGGCTAACCCTGTCGGCGTGTTAAAATAGAATTTCATTAATTAATATAATGTCTATGGTGAACATCGGTAATTACGTGTTATAATTCGCCGGGTCATGGACAAATAATGAATGGTTACCTCTCTCACAATGGCAAACAATAGACATATCTTTATATAAACAATTGTCAAATTAAAAGAGGAAAATTATAGGTATCACCCACTAAGATATTTAGTTATGCATATTGTAAAATAGATAACAGCGGGATCGTTTATCATGCGCCTATCATAAAGCTTCTCAACAGTTATTCCGGAAAAATTTATTTTGTCGACCACATAACAGGAATGAATGATTTACGGTCCGGTGCCACGGGTAAACCTGAGAAACTTCCCACCTTTTGTATTTTATCACCACCAAACGGATTCCCAAAGAACGTGTTCTAATTTATTTTTTTTGGAGCATGGATAAAGGATAAAAAAAATATATGAGCCAATTATGCTGGCGGAATCGGGTTAAACACACCTACGCTGCAAGAAAGGAACAAGCTACGGGTTGCTTGTCGAAACACTAAGCCACTCGAGCGGCCACGAGTCAAGAACTAGTCATCGTTATTCCCATCTGATTTTTTTTCGGAAGCAATTCACCGCTACCAGTTTGATAAAGACCGCCGAGTAGGAAGTTGTCGCAGCAAAAACCAATGGGCAAGCTTCTTAGGTCTGCAAGGACGGCAGTAAGGCAACTCAAGCAACATGTCACGCGTACCAAGTTTCAGAACTGATTACGTGAACTATCGCGCCTGGACATTCAAGCAGTAAACTCATACCAACATTTGCTAGATAAAGAGGTTAAGGCATGTCCTTTAATTTATATTTAAAGCTGCGGACCCGGTGCGACCTTCACTTAAAGGGGATGGTTTTTAAAAAAGAGGAAAAACTGGTGCTGCGAGTGAGGATAGATAATGAATTTATTACGGCGAAAATACCCCCGCGAGGAGGTAAGGGAATCGGAATAAAAACGCCATTTCAACTTACAAGTTGGAAAAGGAAGAATAAACCCTTGTAAGGTAAAAATTTAGACATTGAAACAAAATAAACGGGCCATGACCTCGGACGAAAGATTATTTGGAAAGCCGTATAAAGATCAGATAGGGTATTTTACTCGGTGGAAATGCTGTATGTCCTTTTGGTCCGTAGAACAAGGATTTAGGGATAAGCATACGATACCTTGCCGAGTTCGAATGGCAATGAAGTGTACGGGCTTCCTAAGGATATTTTAGAAGAAGAAGGTAGTTTCTTACTCTTGGAAAGGTTTTTTAGGTGACAGCAAATGTTGATATTCACTCCTTTACGTTTGCCGTTTCTTCAATTACCTTACATTAGTGACCCGAAACAATCCACTGAACACCCCACCTCAATATGAGCATATATGAAATTAGAGCTCTTTTCTATCATAAGTTTATATTGTTTTTTTAATGTTGATTAGTACCATTTCAGCTGATTTACCGCGATGTTAAGGCATTAGGATTACTTTAGTTTTCATATCTTGGCGTCTATATGGTGTGTTAGTACAGCCTTCCTGGGAATTTTAAGCACTTAGATATTTTGTTTCACAAAATGTAATACTTGATACATAAAGACAAAAATGATTGGCAATCATAACGTCATAAAATTTGTTTATGTATTAACAAATTAATACCTTTAGTTATATTATAAAAAAATTCTATACTTGAGAAATAATATTTCATCATATCATTAAACATACCTTTCCTGTTACAGAAAATCATGTATCCTCGTGATGAAGTAGGGTAAGTAAAAACACTTGTGATTCCACTCGATATTTTATTTTAACACTGTTATATCTGCATTTTGTTCTATCCGGAAATAAGACTGACAACAAACTAAATCTTTTCGCTTGAGGGCATACCTTTGCCTGAATCTTTATTCGCGAAATCAATCTCACGCTCCGCCACAATACTGTGATCCTTGTCTGCTTGCTGTGAAGGCCATGCATTGAAGAAAATGATGACTCATACTGCCATGTAAAACTGATGCTTACTATTCACGTCTGGCATGGAAAAAATTTACATGGCAAGAAGAAAAAAAATATATATGTTGACATCGTGCAGTAAAATCACCAAGCCTTCCTTTATGAAACTCGAAATTTACTGTTAGGGGATTTAAATTAGCTTTCCGCGATCAGGTCTAGCATAAACAAGGAACTTCTTCAAAGGTAAAAGTTTCCGGAACATTTCTCCGACCAATACGCCACGGTCGAAGCTCAAAATAGCGCTCTTGTTCCGGAGGAGTGTATTGATCACTGGACAACTATTCTTTCACCGGTGAGGGCCGGGGAAGTGAGAGAAGCTCATTGCGTATCCTGTAATAGAAGGACCTTCGCGGAAGCTCGATCCAAAAACTCAACTGCGGAAAAATCCTTGATAAGTGGCGGACGCGCTTCGAGTTCCGTCAAGTTGTACGCAATATATTTTCCTCACAAAAAATGCCAAATCCTTCACCTCAAACGAAGGCGAAGAAAAAAGAAAGTTCCGTGACGTGATCGGAGGCATAAAAGACGGCGCGGGGGGGATATATTTTTTATTGCGAACAGTCATTCGCGTTTTTCTTTACCAAGGCTGCAATGAAAGTGTGAGGAAGGAAAAAAGCCAGCGAAATCGTTTAGTGCCGAGAAAAATTGCATTGTTTGTGGCAAAAAGTGATCATTAAAAAACGGAGCTAACGTCGCAGGGGAGGAAGTAAAAGATAAAACGAACGATGGAGAAGTCTAAAAGGATTAAAGGGTGATATCCGTGTTCAGCCCGGCAAAGGGAACATTTGATCAAGTGGATTTGTGTAATGAAAGGTTTGTCATTTGATTAACCGCAAAAATTATACGAAAGACAATCTATTCCCCGTTTAACCGTGTTAAATCGCTATAAATTTCAGTGGTGGTGATGGAATAAATTAAGTGCCCTCACGGTCATGGTTTGGCAGATTTAGTGAAGGTGAGTCAAACAATAAAAGTGAAAACCAACAGAGAAAACACAGGTCGTCAGATCTCGAGCGTATTTTTATTTAGCAGAGAATTTTGTGAATTTATTTGAGGCATCAAACCAAAACTTACGAAGAGGTAGACCAAGGATGTCATATGAGAAATGGATAACATTGCTTCTAAATCTAACCTCCTCCATTTTACGAATTTTAGAGTTAGGAACTACGTAGTTGTCTAGCGACAGGGGACAGAATAGCTATAGAGAGGTGATAAGATAAAAACAACCTTTGGAGTGTAAAATAAGGACGATGGTAAATAAAGGGCGGTGAGAAACGTTCGGACCGGTAGTGACTACTTTATTTGATGACCGATAGGATAGAACCAATGAAGAAATTCATCCAAAACTATCGAGAGAGAGAGAGAGAGAGCCATATGATAAAGAGTATATTTAAGAGAAGAGGAAAATTAAAAAGAGAGACGTTGAAACATGAACGGTGAAACCTGTTTTATAATGGGAGTTAAGGAGTAAAGAATGGATGAGGATGGTGTGTAAGACAGAGCAATGGAGAATTTTAGAAACTATTAAAGACATGAAGAGATCGGTAGGTTGCATGATTGTTTGGAGAGCTGCTGAACACCAATATTCGGGATGATAACCCGTGTTGGAGGAAACTTAGGAAGTGAAGGGACACGGGTGAGAAAAAGGATAAGTGACGCAAATTAATGCCGAGAATTATCCCAGGATTATCAGATAATGGGACAATGGAATCAATTTTTATAATAGCACCGGAGATTGGTAACGATTTTGGCGATGACCGAGAATTTCCACGCGTCGAATGTGGCTTACTTCTTCTCGTGCGTATTCAGTCGCAAGGTCCCGAATCCAGTGCGTGGAAATCCACACGCCCTTTGACTGCCGGGGGACTTGGAGAGAACTGAGAAAATTGGACCGCTCGGGCTCTCTAATTTAGAGACCGAGGTCGCGAGAACACGACTGATCGGGAAGAGCGTATCTGCGATGCAGATCTCGAGAGTGCAGTGGGAGCACGCAGATGGGAGGGGGAGCAAACAGGCCTGTGTGGCTGAGTCAGAGGGGAGAGGATGCGGGGAGGGGAGGAACGAGGGGCAAGGGGTGGTGATTCGACGTGCCGGGAAAAATGTCAAGGGATTCACCTATATTACATCCAAGGGTTTGGATGTTCGGTATGAGATGACGTAGAGGGTAAGAGGTCAGCTCGAAGGCTTACGCCATACGGTCAGGGGAGAGAAATACATTCCAGGAACCCCCTGCGGGAGATGATCATGAGGTAATAACTTTGAACTTTTTACTCGCACCATTTAACTCCCCTTTTCGGGTAGGTACTGGTAAGGTAAGGACCAGTATGTTTTATACGTTGTTAAAAGTCATCTGAATTTAATACCTTGACCTTTTTAGGGTGATACATACCATAAAATTTACTTTAAAGTAAAAGGGTGTAAACTTAAAATCTGCAGTTCTAGAGAAATTGAACCCTTCTGTATTTTCACCAATCTCTGTGAACAACTACAACCTTCATGAGTGGAGAAGCTCCTTTCCTTTATTGAGTAAGTATTTTAGATCATCGATGTTTGAAATGCAAAATAAAATCACAAAATATAAATTAGTTCATTGTAGACACTGTCATGAGAGAAGAATTCATCAAGAAACACCATGAGGAAAGAATATATATTTGCTTAGTTCACTTGACTACACTTCTAGTACACTTGAATATACACGCCGTGACAACGAATTCCACCTCGGGTTTGCTAGGTGGGAAGCACTCTCGCTGCCTAAACGCCTAGACGGTCGTGGATTCGAGTTACAACTGGGGCAAGGATGTCTTGTTCGTCCAAATAGGTTTTTCCTTATTTCAAAAGGTGCTAATGAACATGGCGACGCACCCTGTTTAAAAAATTGTACCATCCTATCGCAAGACCAAAGGGACGCTACGGATAAAAATAGCAACATGAAGATCACAACATAATAATTTCAAAAATAATTGTAACATGTCAATAAATTTGATACAGATTGGATACGTAGAGAATTCCATGGGTTTGAAACATGTTGTTGCTTCTTGACATCATCAATAAATAAGAAATAAAGTTATACTTTCCCGATTAATGGCTAAAATATTCTTCGATGTCGGTTTGCCAGTAGTTCCGACGCGAACAGCACTATCGTGCGTCAAACCTGACAAAATCTTCATTCACCACCACTTAATAAACATTTACTTAGCGAGGGACCGCATGAGGTGAAAGTTTCCTTTCTTCTCCCCACCCTATAACCTGCGAGCCGTCGGTAAGATGGCCGTTTTAGCCTCCAATTACGTAATTGCCGGGAGTTATGGATTTAAAGCGTGCGTGAAAGGGCCGACGACAGCAAGGTCAGTGTATCACGAATTTGGGATCGTTTAACCTTGGCTCCTTTGCGACCGCAAATTGTGCAAGGGAGGAAAAGAGAATTGGTAATCCGTTTCACGCCTTGCATCCAGGTGATGCAATTTGATGGGAAGGGATGGAGTGATTAGCAGATAACCCTAAAAGTTTCTAATATTCGTAAGTAGGCTTTACACATGAAAGTCGACTTTTATGAAAGTAGCGACTGTCGCACCAATATCGATTCCTACCATTGTAGCTGTACGGGTGTTTACGCATATGCTGATAGCTACCCGGAATAGAATCTGGAATTAAGGGAACTAGCAGAAAGCGGGGAGTTGTTAATATGATGCTTCTGCTCCAAGAGCGGTGAACATTTTAACATAAATTTGCCTTAATTACGCCTTTTCAACTTCGTATGAAGTAACAAATAATTTTCACTAAAGACGAAGAAAGAATATTTGAAAAATCCTTCAATGCCGGTGAAGGAAATGCCTAAAACCATGCTTGCCCAAAGATTAGCAGTATTGTACCCAGCCATTATTCTTGTAACACATATTTGAACCGGTACAGATTATTCTGAACCAAATGTAAGCCCAAGTAACTGTTATTTTAGATGTTTAGCCGACCCCTAATGATTTTAACATTTATATGTATATGTACAGGATTGATTTACTTATATACCGACATGAATTATACATTTTAAATACATAGGCAATTATGATATTATTAAAGGCTTTATTTTTCACGAAGAAATAATGCAATATCAGATAAACAACATTAAATAAATATTTCCAAAGTAACATTTTTGGTTATTTGTTATTAGGGGTTATAGGATACACAATTAAACATAAGCAAACGTTTAAGCAATACATATGTTTTTCTCTCTAAAGATGAACTCTCTTCTCCGTATAAGTAATGAATCATATGATTCAATGAAACTTGGTACTTCTTCGTCAGTAAAAGCAATTCCTACAATACAAGATTTCGAAATACCGGGAACCGACATTTTTCAGATAGTATCAATCGGATGTTATGCTATATATCTCGCGGTGCTTGCAGGCAAGAAGGCTGGCCTTCTATTTTCTTAAAATATCGAACCATTGTATATCGATTGGGGTTGATATCGATCCCAACTTTCATGGAAGTGAGTGTTTACTATGGAAATTCCCCTTAAAAGTGACTTTCAGGGAACTTGCATGCATACATGTACACAACAAATGTATATACAAAAATATCTATGGGTACATGCAAAACATATCTATATATATATATATACAGGAAAGTACGTATAATCATGCTGATACACAGTACACTAAAACGAAACAGAAACAGAAAAAAGATTGGATTTCAACTAGGAGAATCATTCTCCTAGTTGAAAACGGTGGCGATGGCCATCCAAATATCCACAGTAAGTCCAATAATTTTTTAAGTCCCTTTTTCGTTTGCTATCTACTGTGTATTGTGCAATATATATATATATATATACACGTACACATATATGTATGTGTGTGTGTCTTATTATTATTTTATTTATCTTATTATGTGAGTCTTGTATTAAGTGTTTCTATCTGTGTGCATGAGTATAAGTGTGTGCGTGGGTTCGTGTTTGCTGCTGGCCTGAGTTTTTATGAAGTATATATATATATATAAAAATCCAAACATATTTTAGTACATGGGAGGATAAAGTGCTAACTGATGGAACGACTCTGACCTGAATATAATTTTAAAATATCAATGTAGACGTGGTTATTTGTCTCCATGAGTACTTAATTTCGACCTTTTATAGTTTGTTTAAATCATCTAGAACTAAATACATTGTTTTCAAATTATTACATGACTTTAGTACATGTACTGAATATATAAGAATTTCATGCATCTGATGATATATTTAAATCCACTTTTTGCCACTTGTCGAAAACTAAAAGCTATAAATTGGAGAACCCGAAAAACTTCCAGGTCGCTATTAGATAAATAGAGATCCATCATCGAGCTCAGAAGCGTGATGATCTGAGATATAAACTTAAATAAATTAATTATGGAAATGGCCCATTAATGGGAATATTTTCTAACTTAGTCGTTTACCCTACGTTATCGAATTTACCATTGCCACTACCCTTGTTTAAAGCCCCTGGGTTGGGTAAATGTTGGCGCTTCATGGCTCCTGTATTTCTCTTGGGACGCCTTTCTGAGGTTATATTAACTTAAATAAAATGAAAAAATTTCTATCAAAATAATTATTAGTCATTGAAATAATCTTCGAGATTTTTGGAGGGAATGTTTAGACCCTAACTTGGCAAATTAATGCCAAAAATTATTACTTTCTCAATAGTTTGGTGAATAACAGCACCAAAAAATAGATGAAAAAGAGCCAGAATCGCTACAGGTTTTCAGACGACAAGCTAAGAGATCGTAAAACAAAGCAATCCAATTACCGGTAGGCGTATTCCTCAAGACGGCGGGATACGTTGGCCAACGTTTTGGCGTACGACTGTGGAGAATACTTTCATGTAAGTATGACCGCCTACTTCGTATCCTCCCCTAGACCCTTTGCAAATTTTATGGCCCGATCTTTCCAAAGAGGTTCGCACGGTTACACTTTCCTATTGTTCCGGAATAGGGCGCCCCCTTGAAGTGCCATCCATTTATGACAGTTCACGACCCTCGGGGGAGCTTAGCGAATGCATTCCATCCGCCAAGATTTGAAAAACTATTTTCCGACCCACCCTCGACATTTCCCTTAGTCGTCAGAGAATTTCACTAGAATGCTGGTTTTAAATGAAACCATATACGTACTGTTTAGTACCAAATTAATCAGAAATTAACAAGGAAAATAAATATGGAATTAATTTTTCCATGTATTCATGCGTGATATATTCTGGCTGCAGTCAATCGTATCTCGACTACCCTCTTTGGAGGGAACTGGGCTACGCGGTCTATAAGGCCGGATCCTCCACCTAATAAACCTATGTAGGATATAGAAGGGAAGAGGGACTACTTTTCTCCCGCATATAGCCGTCGAAAAGAAACGAGTCTCTCTCAGCTGAGGGGTTAAAAATATTGTTCTTGAAAGTACTTTAAATTGTTTGAAAATCAAAGAGGAACCCTTATTAAACCCCATAATATTTACCATTAGGATGTTTCCTCTTAGAATACACCGTAATGCCCATCCCTTCTCATATATTTAAAATTTATTAATGCATATGAAAATATTTCCTCGCGAAGAAAATTTATGAAGAAAAACTTTTTCACATTCCAGATTATATCAATACGACCATTGGATCATACACAAGTCGAGTGAAATAAACTACAACTAAGATGTGATACAATATATTTCAATTCTCATTTTAAATCCATGAAAATGTGAAAAAAACTGTACCGGAAAAATACGGCAATTTTTGGGATTGGCTGAACTACGATGACCCAAAAAAAGCAGACATTTGACATTTGAGGGATAAATACGTGATTGCACTAACCAAAAACATGTGAATTCAGATACGTAAAAATCAAACAGAGGAAGATCACCAGCAAAGAAATAAAAATCCTTGAAATATTTTATTAATTGAGATGGAATTCAGAAAAAAGTAAATCAAAGGGAACTTTTGTGAGGGAAATTCATCTCAAAATAGAATTGTAACAAATAGTATTAGTTACGGCATTAGCAATGAAAAGCAGTAGGAAGTTTGTGTATAAAGGAAGTAGAACATGACCTTTAAAGAAATTCGTCCGCATATACTAGTAGAAGATTGGAAGTAAAAAATGGATGATGCTATACATTATTTTATTAATGGTCTTATATAAATTTTTTGACCATTCAAAAAAAATTACACCATATAATAAGGCTTCAATACATAAAAAGGTTACATGAAATAAATAAAACTTATATGGCAACTAACATAGAATTGAGATAGATGTGAACTTGGCAAAGAACAGTTCCAAATTTAATGGTATAAAATCAAGTCAAGGGGCTTCAGAGAGGTTCCATGTACTCCTATAAACACCGACTACACTTTGATAATAGCTGAGTGCCAATTTATATTAAGAAAAGTCTGAAAGCCATTAATGAACACCCACATATGAATTAACCCGAAGAAGAAATAAAATTTTTAAAAAACTTTCGACAGTATATACATTTTTTGTACAAGAATTTTAATGGATCAAATGAAGACACATGATAAGTCACATAAAGGAATGTTGAGTGGTCCATAAGAGGAAGCAAGTAGAAAGAAGCTCCTAGAAATCCTTTAATCAGGCGAAGAATGCCTAGTAAAGAGAACGTTACAGAACCCAAAAAAAAAGTTAGATTAATTAGAGATGATCACAAGAAATATTTTAGTCCAAGAGAATAGACAAGAAAGTTAGCAATAATGCATGATAGGCAAAATATTAATTGACTCGGAGATCAAGTAGCAAACTTCCAAGCAATAATTAAACGAATTATAATACCATTTACATTTTTCATGGCAATATTCTGATTGCGGTGACTAAGAATAATGGAGGAATAAGGTGACATTCCTGTAGTTGATAATGATTTGCTTATTAAATAAGCGAATATATGTTTGAACTTGTGTATCCGGCCACGTAGTTAATTCATGCTCCAAATGTTTGATGGCGAATTTCAGAATAATGGTTATCCCCCCCCCAAATCTGAATAGTAGTTTAAAAACAGAAGACAAATCAAAGAATTTGTCGAGGGAAAGCCGAATAAATAAGAAATGCGCGTTATATCTAATATAAAAAACCTCCAAATGAGTGACTTTAATGGCCGATTTGTGTAAAAAAATACACACATACACAAATAAATGAGAGGAGAAAATATTTTTTTTAAACAAATAAATAATAATAAATGGACGGTCGCAGTGGTCGCCAACCGGGTGTCTCTCACCAAGACGCCATCCGTCCCATCGTCCCATGGGAGAGAGGCCGTCGTAAAATATTGAGACAACCTGAAATAAGAGCTTTGCACAATAGATCCGGCCACTTAAAAGAGGCTGATTTATTGCGGACTGGATTTACAGCAGTCCCCTTGAAAAGAGGGGGAGTAGGCGTAGGTTAAGCGGCGATGGGAGGGAGGGGAGGGAGGTGAAGGGTAAGGGAGGGAAATTAAGTGACTGAAGTAGGGAGAGAAACACCTATTTCACGGCGGGACAATTAATCGGCACACTATGGTAGCGGACGCAGGAGTGTGTCTGGGTGTGTGTGTGTGTGCGAGGACGAGAAATGAAAGGCATGAGCGAGTAGGCGCCGGCGGAAAGAAAGAGGAGGCACACGGAGAGGGTTTCTCCAGGGCACCACGCCCCCGGAAAACTAAACGCACTGCATCTCGGCTTCCCGGGAGAATGGCTCCCACGAGTGAGCGGGGCATATAAAGGGTTGCCGGAGAGAGACGCGAGAGAGTGCATCACCGATAGCGCATGAGTGTCCATTTAACGCATGAAGGATGAATGGGACATTCTGTGAAGTGCATTTATACCAAAGCGGTTAATCCCGGGCCTCGTGTCGCTGGTATTGGTGCCTGATAATAGGCATGTATTTCAGGATTGAGGATAACTTTATTTTAAAGTTTGGTCCGTATAAAGCAAAACGGACTTCGCAGAATACTTTTTCTTACAAGGAACAGAGATGATTCTCTTAGATTTCATTATGCGACAACTTTAGAAGAATTGATGATCATCCGTGCAAATTACGATGCAGTAGAGGTATCGTAATACTCAAAATTTAGCATTATTGATTTGCATACATACGCACTAGTCTAAAAGGGTCGTATACTTAACTTATGCAAGAAGAGGCGAGAACATATCGTATTATTTGGATTGTTACAAATAATAAGATTCTTACGAGACTATAGTTAATCAGCGCATTAATCGAAATGGGTTTGGATACCACTTTCACTTTCACTTGCGAATCTGGTGAACTTTTCACGGAATTTCCGCCGGGCCAGGTTTTCAGAAGCGACATTTTTTATCGCATAGTAAATCATCGAGCGCTGGCCGAGAAACGAATGCGAAACTTTAAATTACTTTAAATTTTTAATCCCTGAGCCAGTACATATTTACAAAAAATATCACACATCGAACGTATGGAGAAAAGTTGGAGAGAGCTATATGAAAATAATGCCGAAACTACAAGGAGTCGAGTACAATTTGTAAATAATTACCCCATTAGAAAAGTTGTATTGGATGATTATTTTTTCAAGTCAGAAAACGAACCCAAAACATTTTCAGGTGAGTAATTGCAGCATGAAATGAAGTTGTTGCATATCTAATGACTATGACTGCTGGTATTCAGGAAAGGCTTCGCGGATACTGCTTTCTGGGATGCACTCCCAATGATATCTTTTTGGTCGCATAGAAAATAGCTTAGTCTTTAAAAAAAATCCACGAAATAATCAGAAAAGCTGATATCAGATATAAGACAAGAGAGAAAACATACCGGTTATTTGAACGTTTTACGTGCGAACCAAACCCTTTTAAATTTTCCTTGAGAGAAAGCATATAAAAAGAAAAAGGGGGAACGCCATAAATCGTGAATAAGCTACCGTAGATTCCCTCCTCGACTCCAAGCACTGATTACGTAGATTGCAGGGAAATTACCGTAAATTTTTGACGGACTTCTTGGAGGACGCGAGACGATGGGAGGAGTGAGAGGTGAGGATTGGTCAGTCACTCGACGGTCGATGGACGGAATGAGCGAGGAGAAACTGTTTACTCCTCCGCACAACTCTCTCGGAAAGAGGTGTAACTCACCAGGTGTCGATTAAAGTCACAATTCCGGTAAATGGCAGTAATTTTCTGACCACGCTAAAACGAGAGGGTTGCATTATAACATCTATTCTTCTGACGCATTATTCCCCTATAAAGTGCCTCCGATTCGGTTAATGGCACATGCATCCAATTGATCAAACGCGCAAAAAAATAATCATCGGTATTCGCTCGCCGGAAAAGATTGATTGGTACCCATTTGAGATATCCATATTTCAAAATTAATTTATGTATAGGTATATATACATATATGTATACATATACATATATATATATAACTACGCTTGCACAGGAGAAACATAGAACAAATGAATGAACACAATTGGATCCGATGCATCTTCTTCCTCAAACCTTAGGAAAAAGGTGGACCTCGACCACCGTAAATTCAGACCCAATGTAAGTGTTCTTTCATTTGTGTTCTATATTTCGGGATTTCATTACACTTAGGAAAAATGAAAGTAATAAAACAGCGAGGTAGGAAATCGGCGAGGCGGATTTCAAAAGGTCATAGAATTCAAATTACATTAAACTATAATGAGTAGGCGATACGGATTACTCGAAATCACAAAACCTCTGCAGAAAATTCATATGACGACGAATCATCAAGATAAGATGAATCCAAACTTCTACCATGGAACCATTTGTCCACCATCATTAGAAAAAATGTAGAACTGCGACCCTCGGCAATGCGGCCACGAAATCCGGTTTGTCAACCGCACATCGTGAGTGGAGGAGTCCCCTTGTAGAAAACTTCGGCTTGACAAGCACCACCACGGTAAAATCCAAGACAGTGTTTTATCGTTATATTCCACATTTAAACTCCACTATTCACTTCGGAGAAATCCGAGCTATGTGACGGATTCCAGAGTGACGCAGACAACCGCGAAAAATAATGTCGTGGACGGAAAGTAAAAAGTTAGTCCGAATCTCTAGCGTACGCAGGGGGGGGGGGGTATGATCCCAGGTTTCCCAAGATGCCGGGGGCTTATAGGCGCACAGGAGGGAATCCTATTCCTCACTCACGTGCTTCGGAATGTAGAAAAACCACTGGTGGTCATCTGACGGCCCCGAGAGCTTTGGGAACCCCCCTTACACCCGGGAAACCGGATACCTCCTCGCATGCGAAGAGTCCGCGAGGAATCCCACAGCCGCCGAAGGGAGGAGGGGTTTAGGGAGGGAGGGAGAGTGTGTGAGAGAGAGAGAGCACGCGAACACTCTTTTTACACACGCCCGAGATAATCCCTCTTGAGATCGGGAGGGCTCTTCGTCATAGCCCCGTGAGGAGGAGAAGACAGGGTGATGGGCAGAGGGGCGGTGGACCTGTTTTTGCTCTCGGGGGGACGGAGAGGTGGGGAGAGAGAGAGAGAGGGAGCGCTCCACTCCACGTCATTCACCTGTTATGGCAGTGATATGGGCTTTCGAGAGAGAGGGAGGGAGAGAGAGGCGGCTGCGGTTTGGGCGAGGGTGTGGACGGCGAGGGGAGAAGGCGGCGTCTGGCCGAGGTGTGATGAATGAGAGTGACGAAAGAGGGGAGGGAAGTGAGTGGTGCCCGTGATGGTGGTGCTCTTGGTGAAATAGGAGATCAGGACTGGACGAGGGATGGCCACCCCAGCCAGCCATGGCCCAGTGACCCGACGCTCGCCCACCAACAAGGTCAACTCGGTTACCATACTTTCTTAACTTTCCCTTTCGCCTTCCATCCACTGGAATCCCTTCCTCCCCTCCCCAATCTTAACTCCTTTCTCTCGCCACCCCAGTCGATACTCTGCCTTGCGTCTCCGTTTTTTCCTTCGTTGAAACAATTATCGTTGCAAATCTATACTGTTCGTGGATGTTCAATGTATTCCTTGTCAAGTAAATCAATGTTTTACATCGAATATGATATCATCTTGTTAATCATCGTTTCGAAGCTTCTACAAATGAAATACTCTTGGGCATTGTTTGCAGTATGTTATGGCAAACGCCGACCGGGTAAGCCTGGTGGGTAGCGTGCTCGCCTGCTAACCCAAAGGTCGCGGGTTCGAATCCCGCTTCATGAATTCAACGTTTATCCAACCATTCAACACACTATTTTAAGAATGAACTTTTGTTAATACGAAGATACGAACCTCTAGAAAAAGTAAGAATTTTACATTAACACAATTATCATTTAAGGGGAAGTTAATATTCTCGGCAAAAAAATTGAAGCGGGGGAACATCTAAGACACTTTAACCTCTAATTATTGGGTCACCGGAATATTTTTATTATTGAAAATGTTAAGTAGTTCAGTCAAAATTTAAAAGTTGCGATGTGTCAGAGCAACACCGTCCAGTATGTATTTTGGTTTCAGATGATCTCTCTTCATGTAAATTTACTACTCAGATCTTTTGTTATTTTACGGAAATATTCTCTTAGAATCATGGCCTTTTAGAGAGATTTACCTCGGGGTATGTCAACTTGCATATGTTCAAAGGGTTCACTACCTTTAAGGATACAATGAAACTAGTTTCTCTGTCCAAGATATGGGTGAAACATTTTAGATTGAATCATTCTGAGATAGATGCACATGATCATTGAATTTTCATTGTGACTCTAGAATTCGTAAAAAAAACTCGAATATCTTCCGTCTTTGGAAATCAAAATGCTTAATTCATTATATCAAATACATAATTAATAATAATGTCAAAATGATTTCTTAGTTGAATGATAAGATATTTTATCTTAGTCTAAGAATTCGGATGTTGCGTAATGTAAAGATAATCATTTACATGTTGGTTTTCCATAAATGTTAACTCCTATATTAGGCATATCCATTTTTTAGAAATATGTTCCGAATTTTTCCTTAAAAACATCATTTAGAAACGAAGTTTTATGTAGAAACAAAGAAAAAGGTTACTCAACTAATAACCAATATTTAAAAATATAATAGCGTGATGATGCCAGGTAAAAGACACTTCCTGTTCATGGAATAGAAGAGCCTTAATTTTATTTTAATCTTGGACTTCGAGACAAAGACTCTGAAGTTATTTTTAATCATTCCTCACGATGAATTTTTATTTTTCGCCCTATTCTTACCCACTCCCTCCGTTTCCGACTTGGCCGGCAGCGTTATTAGCATAACTTATGTCTTAGGGGTTTCCAATGAAGGCCAATTCACACCTTTCAGCGTATAGAAGGAAATATAAAAACAGGGATTATGATATACGACAACACCCATGCCCTAGGCGGGACTCGAACGTGTGACCTTCGAGGAACATGGTGAGAGGTGCTCGTTGGAGCATACTTGCTGCTTCGTTAATTAAAGATCCGTCATTATAAAAGATTACGATTAATTTAGTTGGGGTGTTTCTTTACCACACCCTTACTTTCTTACATTCTCGACATGATGATGTTGGCGTTGCTTATTTCGAACTTTTATAATTCCATTTGCCACTTACTCACAGGTTTTATTTCCCTCTATTTTTATTATGCAGTCATATCCATTGTGAATTTTAATTCCTTGTGTTTTCTACCGGTGCACTAAAAAATGTTCAGCTCCTCAATCCCAACAGTCAAAACTTCACTATTCGTTCCATGTTGAAACTCATGGAACGAATAGTGAATGCATATGAATCAAGCAGGGAGTGAATGAGCCATCACCAGGTTCCCACATGTGAATATATTTTATGTAAATCACATGCACATAAACTAATTACATGCAAAAAATTTTATCGATAAAAGAAAATGCATATCAAGCGAGAACAAACCCAATTAACATTTAATTAAAATATGAAAGATATTATACATATACACACTAATTATCCTAACTATTATCTCCTAGTTTGTGGTCATTTAGTTTGGTATATTAAGTGGTAGATTTTGGCCAAAATTATCGCAGAAATTATCCAAAATACTAACGCTAACATATAGGTATTATATTAGGAAAATATGTATTTATATGCATTACCATTAACTCTTGTCATAGTTGCTAAGGGCGTTATTTACGAGAGCAGATTTTTAACCCTTGAATAGCCACACCCTGGGTTATAATGTCAGTGGCTTTGAGAGAGTTGGCGAATTTCCTGTGAGAACATTAGTGTCGTCGTCAAGAAATATGGGAGAGAAACTTGATATATTTATTATGATAGTTCCACACTATATTAGGAGTAATATATTATGATGATTGTTAAGGACTCCTATAATTAATGGCCACTGTGCTAATGAACGTGAGAGGGTGGTGAAATTTGATTGCCAATAACGAAACCGGCATCCAAATGCTAAATGGATCCAGTGTGCAAGCATCTCTTCGCAGCTGTTGAGAAGGTATTTAAAGAAAGGAACTCGGTCGAGTATAAAACTGGAGAGGCAATGCAGGGTTATATATTGCATAGCTGCTTGCTGAGAGAGTAAACTGTGAGGCCGGCAGAAGGTGTTTCGGCTATCAATGACAAAGAGGTGGCAGTTTTCTACTGGATAAACTAGTTTAACTAGTGCATAAGTATCATCTCTACATATGTCCTTCATATGTTAAAAATTCATCACATCACGTCTGAAACTACGCAATTATAAATTCGGCGTAGACCTACAAAGTTCTTGAAAGGACTCACAATCAAAAACGATAGACTCTCTTATTTTATTTTAAGTAACTTCTATCTTCATTTGCTCTAAAATGTCTTCACTTCGTCGAGTTTCAAATCTCTCCCGTTCATCGCTCAGTATATCCGATTTCAATGAAAATACTCAATTCCAATCTTTTCATAGAGATTTCTAATGTACCTAGATAAGTTTTCAAATAATGATATATTTTCTTGTATTTTCAATTTTATTTTGTAACAATATCTTAAACCGGAATGCTTACTCCCATACCTCTACCGCAAAAATTAAAAAATAAACTGCGGACTAAAATTACCGAGACCACCTATTACGTTATACATATTGAATAATGCTATAAATTAAAGTCTGTACGCGTATGTTAAAGGATAAATTCTAGGGCCAAGGGACTCCTAGGGGAAAGGGTCAGCCGTTGGTTATTATGGAAATTCTGGATTCACAGTACAAATATCATGAATTCAGAGGTATCTTTAAAAGGTAGAATACCTATTTAAACCGGACGCTACGAAAAGTAATGTCAAGTAAAATTGTGGGTATATGACGTCATTTGAAATATATTTATGAATCCACTTATTTGTTTTTAAAACTAAGTTTCTCTTTCAAAAGATTTTTTTTTGTACTCAGAATCAAGTATGATCATTATGATTTTTTATTAATAACCCTGCATGAAATTTTAAAAAATAAATAAAAGTGCATCATGAACCAGAAAAACTTTTTTTTGTAAATACAGCCCTTTCACAAGCCACGCGTAATTTTTTGGAAGGTTAAGTAATTACTGACGATCATCACGCCGATACTGAAAAAACAAATCACAATGTGTGATAACCAAATGACTATTCAAAAACGAGAAGTAGATATCCTCATAGAATCTACAACCGAGCCAAGCCATAAGACTTATAATGGACTCAATTTTGACTCCGACTATGTAACAAGATAACAGAAACTTGCTCGGGAAAGTCACAATAAATTTTAAAATTCAAAGGGAAACTGCTCGATAAAACATTGGATAATAATATTCGCTGCCAATCTATAGAAAATTACCTCTCTAGAAGTACAGTGAATGCTTTCTTTTTCATTTAGCCTTTGCAACACGTTGTTCCGGTTCCTTTTGAGGCGACGAGACGTCCTGGTTTCTCCTCCACCATTATAAACTCTCCGATCCAAAAGCTTCCGATCACCCCACCCATCCACCCCGGAACCTCGCTGCTGCTTTGCATTCCCGCCACGCGTATCTCCCCCCGCCTCTCTCTCTCTCTCTCTCTCTC
>WURS02326354.1:0-18093 GCA_011762765.2 Rhinocypha anisoptera
AAAACATTGGCGTCCACGTAAATTAATCCGCTCTCCTACAGGAAACTTGTGATCGATTCGACCACCTAGTTTTGTTTTGTAGGGTGCTTCGACGGCTCGTGGTCATTTCGCACCTCTTCGAGTCATATGAAAAACCCATCCGGACGGAGGGGACAAACGTGCTCAGGGCGGGATTCGAACCCTCGACCCTTGGGTCGGCAGGCTAGCACGCTTCCCACCAGGCTAACCCGGTCGGCTTAATTCAATTGAGTCGTTTTTTGACGAGGTGGTGGAGGGAAGAAACTATCTTCCAGATGACATACCGATTGAAAAATGCGCTCCGCCAGAAGAGGAAGTATTCAAGTTTATTGGGACCGGCGCTTCAATATGAACGGTAGTGTTTGATAGAACAGTATTCTTACTAAATATTTGAAGTTGGCCTTGCAAAAATATCGAGCAGTTGAGTGAACATACTACATCCATACATTATTTGCAGTATGCATGAGGTGTTTGTAAGTTTCGTGTTTCATTCAATAAATTTCTCAAATATACATGCATTAATTTTTTTGAGAGGAGAAGAGGTTTCAGTGTGAAGGAGTTCAGTTACCTTGGCTCCTACGTCACAGCAAGTGGAGAGGGAACTAAACTATGGGTGTTGTAAAAGAATGTCTGGACCGTTGTGCAACAGAAGTATAAAGAAAAGAACCAAGGGGATTGTTTTTAAGCCAGTGGCGATATCTGCAATGGTTTACAGCAGTGAGACGTGGCCTTTGAAGAAGGCCAAGGCGAAGAAACTGGATGTGGCGGAGATGAGAATGCAAGAGATGGGGGGGACACAATGGGAAGAAAGACAAGACAAGAAGGAGGGGACACGGGATTAGGGAATGACGAAATCCATTAGTGATGGAGAAATCATCCAAGAAGGCTCAGAGGAAAGATGCCTTCAGTGGTATGGACGTATGATGAGGAGAAGAGACACGTGTTACGGAAGATGCTGGATATTCAGGGGGAGGGCAGAGGATACTGGGGAAGACCAAAGAAAAGGTGGAAAGATTGTATAATCGAGGACTCGAGGGAGAAAGGACTGAGTATGGGCGATACAGGAAGCAGGAAAGAGCGGAAAGAGAAAAGCAGGAACAGCGACCCCTTGAAGGCAGGGAATAAATGAAAAAGAAGACGTACATTCATTTTTTTATCAAAAGAAAAGATTGGTTTGAGGTGTGCAGGATTGGCTATGTAGTGCTGTGTCAAGTCGGTCAGAGATGAATCAGGTGTGCTCCCGTGGGACTGAGTTTGAGTTTGTTCAATTTGGGTCGGGCATGAATGAAGGAGGCTCATACAAGTAATCAAGTGTTGCATAGCAGCTGAAATCAGCACTATAATGTTGGCAAAGCATTGCTTCCTGAACACCTCCATTTTTTCCTTTTAAAAATCATTGGTCAATCATATGTCATTGCTGAAAGAGTGATACTGTTTTATTTGTAAGTGCCTCCTTTAGGCGTAATATAACTAATGTTATGAAAGAAGCCTGAATATACCATGAATAGTAAAATTGTTTTTTTTTAAATTTTCCATTAATAACAGATTAACATTTCCTGTGGAAAAAGTTGAAATTTCTCTCTCCCAAGATGCTTCAACAGATAATTTTGGACTTGACAAAAGGTCTCTCAATTTCCCTTTGCTAAATTACATTGAATTAAAGTACATCGCTTAAATACATTGAAAACTAAGTCATTTAAAAAGAAAGAAGCAGTAATGGAGATATTCAGGGTGTCACCATCATGTATGCCAATAGTAAAGATGATTAGAATAATTGACAGTGCATTTTAGTTTCTTCCGCATCATTTTCCGCAAAATAGTTTTCTATTTCAACTGGAAATAAAAGTTTTCTCACAAGTGTTACATCAAGGAAGAAAAGTAACTTGTAGATACAATATAGAATCAGGTGTGATATGATGGAAATGTTCCATTATAGTGACAAGACAAGTGACCATAGTGACAAGAAAGGTTAATATCAATATTAAGGGGAAAATTAGTGTTTTCTTTTCCAACTATTCAAAGTAACCCAGTAAGGGAGGAGGTAAAAATTAAATACATACATGGGTGTTCCACTTATAGGTAGGTTTATTTTAGCCCTTTAGGGGCATGTGCGAAAAATGCCATGGGCCAATCTATCGGCCAGACTTTTTGTTTAATAAATAATTTTTTTATTAAATTGTTTAGGAGGTCAAAATATAAATTAAATATTTTACGTACTCTAAAAGTGCTTGGAGCGTAAAAAAAATTGATGTTAATAAATTTATATAAATGTATATTATATTGTTTAAATGTGTAAATTAACAAATATACGAAGAAAAACCTGGAATTTTCCGCATATACCAGGTGATAGGGGCTGGCACTATAAGGGTTAAACAATTAAGATGACAACTAAATATTATCAATTTGTTCATACCAATCAGAAATTATCAAGACACTAATATTTTTTCTTATTTATGTCTTAGCTGCCATTGGCTTTCCTCACTATATTAAATAATGATCATCTGTATGCATTAGGTATGACAATGGAAAATCCACATACATGATATCATCTTCAAATAACTAAATATATATGAGTTAAGGAAAAATGTGTACACAATCTATTTTCATAACATAATAGAATTATTATTAATCTGTGATATTATAACAACTTTTTCTATTTTTATTCCATCTCTCATTAGCCCACATTAAATGCAAAGATAATTGTGGGCCATTAAAATCAAAATTCATAGTTTATTCTATAAAAATATTCATTCAAACTAAATCACTTATTTATTAATAGAATAATTAATGATAAACAGTTTATGATGTTGAAAATAAGGTGTGGTTAAATTTAAAGTAGTTGTAACCTGACTTTGGGCTTACAGAAAAAGGATCCTGATAATTAAATATTTTTCCAAAATAAATCTCGCGATAAAAATAAAAATGTTTAATTTTATCTAATACAAATATATAAAGTAGTCTGTAAAGGTCATGTTGCATAAAATTACACAATCAGTTACTCCTTTGGGAGGTTAGATAATGCAGTTTAAACTGCATGTTTACATGTATTAAAAGTTATATCACAAGTTTTTCAATAAAACAAAGAATGTTTTACAGAGAATAATGCAATTGAAAGCAATGTTTATTTCCCATATAATGGCAGTATATTGCATATATTTCTGATATTCTCTTCAAATGTGTTCACTTGTTAAATTGATAGGAAGAACTTATTCCGGAAGAGCATAAATGCAATCACCACCCACAAACCTGTGCCCCATAATGCTTCAATCATACTTATAAAGTGAGTGTTCATAGGTATCCCTGGTAATTTCCAGTGCCAAGGAAACAAGTCATATGCAAGTGAATGGCCAACATACATTATGGTTGCATTCATTCCTGAAATAAATTCAAAACTAATAAGGTTGCATGCATATTTGTTTGAAAAAATAAGGAAGAATAAATAAAATAATGACTGAATAACTAAAAGATGTGAAAAATGAGGAAGAATAAATAAAATAGACTAAGTAAAAAGACTAAAAAATAATATTATAAGTAATAATACATACCAACTGGAAAAATAAAAAATTTCACTTTTCCATTTCTGTATATTTTTCACAATGACAAAAGGTATTCTGTAGATAATGATCAATATTTCACTAGCTGCCATGGCAATGTGAGCATCTTGAATGTTTCCAAAAACAAATAACTTACAACAAGCCTACCTCCTTTATCTAATATGTTATGGTTCTGTAAATAACTCTTAATTATCTGTGAGACAGAATTGTATAGGACATTTGCTTATTATTTATTATATACTGAACTACCTATTACAACAATAATTAATGAGTTGTAAAAGCTTAAAGTATGCATTCCAGCATTATTTGATTCCATAGAGAATCGAGATTTTTGTAACTAAGCTAAAATATTATTATTTCTAGTGATTCAGAATGTCTGGGTGTTTCTTTAAAATATTTCATAAAAGAATGATTTTCCATTACATTTAACCTCAAATTCACTATATTTACCCTTTTGCTGCAGCTTACTATCTGGAGACCCACTCACTACATTTAGTGGAAAAGTGAGGGGGGTATATAGTGCCTCCGTAACCTTTATCTTTCCTGATCCCAAATTCATATAAATAATATAATAGATCCATCCATGTAAACTGCTTTAATTCACAGAAAAGTTTTATCAATCACTTTAAGACGAAAATAATTTTCAATAAAATTTCAAAGAGAAAGTTCATCCACAGCATACTACAGGAAGAACGAAAAGGTACACACACAAAGCAGCCTACCATGATATAGTTCTAGGTATGCAGCAGAGAAAGCACTCAGAATAACTAAAGGCTTATTCTTATTTTAAAGATCAGAGGAGGATTTCTTGTTTTTAAGTTGAATACTAACTACTTCAATTAATTCATTGTCCTTTAAAAAAAATAAAATTTGAGGAAACCATTTCAAAAAGTAAAATAAACAGCCTTCACACAGGGTATACTCATACTAAGTACTAAAAAATATCTTTTAAATTGATTGCTTCTTAAAGATTTTACCTATACTTAGCAAAAGATTAAAGGAACAGGTCTAAGTGAGCAGGGGTATGTATTGAGAGAGAATAGCATATATGATCCTTGTAACAACTCCTCTGTGGCATTCATGTCTAATGTCATGATTTGAAAATTCTTGGCACCATCATAAGATACATATTATTGACTCAAGAATGGGAACTCTCTTAATCTCACCTGGGTAGAAAAATGGTGATCCACTCCACCAGTCTTTGACATCGACTAAGATATAGCAGAATGACAAAAGGAAGAAAGCAAAGCATGATGTCACCATGACAAACGAGAGAGACCTGTAAGTAGAATATAATCATGAATTATGTGACAAACCACAGATGGCAGAGCAGGCCTGGACAGAGCAGAACATTGCATTAGTAACAATGAGGTCAAGTTATAAGGAGCATTAAATTTTCAGGTAGAACACTTGAAAGTTATGCCTGTAGTTATTTTAAATAATTATTGTCATGGAAAGTCAATATAGTAAATGACTAGAGAAGCAATCTAAGGATAAAATAATATGGTACTATACTACTTCAATCGAAAGGAGATTTTGAAATGACTTTTGTGCTGCAGAATAACTGGGCGAACTGAAGTAGGTCAATCTTCTAAGATATTCTGAATATATTTTGTCAGAAAATGATCAATTATTTGGAGAGGTATGGAATTAAATGTGAACCTAAATAAAACAGGAAAAGCAAAAGTGAATCTCAGGTGCTCACAGTAAAGTTATTGCAGAAGGATATCTGTCAGTTCCCTAAGGGGTCCTGGGAAACACCACCCAGCAGGAAAACTGAGAGATATTCAAGGGCAAGATAATTGGGCATTTGGCCATAAAACGTGCCATTGTGATTATGATTACTCACTGGTTCATGCACTCCTTGATCAGCCAGTATTTAGCCTCAGGGGCACCAATATCAGGCAGATAATGATAAGCTTTCCATCTTACTTCAGAAAAAACTAAAACATCTAATTGCCAATTATTCAACCCTAAGAGTTCCTGCAAGTTGAATGGCAAAGATTACCATATCTTTAATTAACCTCCAACCTCTTTAAAGCAGTGGACTTCTGTGTTAATGTAGCAAGTCCTAATGGAATCCAATGACTTGGGGAAAAGTTGTTAATCATTTCAAGTCAGTGCCTCCCTCTTTTTTTACTATCTGGTCTGCATGTCCATGAGGCCTTCACTTGGACCCAAGTCAGATTTCTTTCACAATCTTTAATTGTCAGAGTTGCTTACCAAAGGTTTTTGTTTAATGGAATCCAGCCATCCTCCTTGGAGCCCAGACAGAGAACAGCTCCTATTACTCCAGTTGCCAAGCAACAGAGGAGCCATCTAGTGAGTCGTGCTTTGTGGCTGCTGTGGTACAACAATATGGTACCTGCTTGGACACCAAGAAAAACTTGGAATATGCTGAGCAAACATCCTGAAAAAAGTGACAGTTAAGAATTGTGATATAAATATGTTGCACCAATGGAAGCAATACGGACATATGAATGAAATTTATTCTTTCTCAAATAAACAGTTATAACATTAGTTGAGTGACACAAAGTTATTTATCAAAGATGTACATACTTTCAAATTGATTGACCTCCAGGTTTTAGTGATTCCAACCATAAGATTCTGAATCTATCAAAGTCATTTTTAATGAAAGTACCCTTGCATTAAATTTTTAGGTTGCATTATGCCATCACTGGAAGATTGAATGAATGATGATAACAATGTGCTCTGTTCTTCGCCATCTAATAGTGCTTCACTCTTGGTATTTTTTCTTTCTGACAGCACTTTTTGATTTGCCCAACACATGTGTCCCTCAACCTTCATTTCACTCTTCTCTAAGGTTGGTTTGTTAGGTAAGGGGAGGAGAGATCCTGGTGCTAAGACCAACAACATTTTAAATCACATCTCAGGGTGGGGGGGGGGGGGAAGGGGGCAGTTCATTTCCCTATGTCACTGGAAGTATCCCAGCAAGACCACAAAATATAGGTACATACTAACTTATGTAGATGTATTTCCACAGAAAAATATAAACACAACTGGTTTCGAAGATAATCATTATTATCTGGTTACCAAATGATGACGATTATAGACGAAACTGGTCACGTTTATATTTTTCGGTAGAAATACATCTAAGTTAGTACATATATACCTATATTTTGTGATCATTATGGAATTCCTCCAGGTGACAGTATTCTTGGTGAATTTTATCCCAGCAAGATCTAGTACCCAGAGTCATAGGTGCCCAGAGCTGTCACTAGGCATGGAACCCATTCAGTAGCCAAAGCACTCTTCCCACTGGGTTACCTCAAACCTCCATATTTATAAATTATGTATCTATTCCGTGTAAAGCTGCATTGGAATTTATTATTATTTATTATCATTTATTACTATTTATAAATTTATTAAATATTAATATAAATATTACCACTTTATTTAACTTTCAGATTTTATTATCTTCAATGGCATGACTGTTTTATCAAAATCCATAATACATATACTCGTACATATATAATTTACATTGTAAATCATTTACATACCCAATAGTCCCTCAGGATCAAATGGACCAGCGTGGTAGACATGGTTTGAGGTTGGGTTTTGATAAATGTGAGACATCCCAAGGACAACTCGGTCTACGTATCCTGTGGCACCACCAGCACAACCTCTATATTTACCTCCATCTTCAATACCACCTGGACCTAAATAACCCCTGAGAAGAGAACGAAGTGACCATGAAAATTTTATGCTGGCTTATTTGTATGCTGATGGCATTGGCTTTTGTACAAACAAAAACTCAAAATGATCTTTATGAGGGAGAGAGAGAGAAGCATCTCTCTCTCTCTCTCTCACTAAATTCCATCAGGTGATCCGAAATCACTTGACCACACCAGGCCACACAGCCTTGTTCTTTCATGATGGTTGTGTGCAAGGGAGAAAAGTAGGGGAGGGGTGTTATACCCTAGTAGGAAGCAGATTTTTATAATCCAGGATGACCCTCATAAACCACACTGTCCTTTTTTTCTCTGGGCAGTGAAGATTCACTTGACCGGAGTTAAAATACTTCATGCTGAAATATATCCAAATATGCACCCTACATTTTACTTCCCTAAATAACTAATCTGATTAAACGATAACAAACAGTACATATGTAACTTGATTTATAACCTGCATGCTACTGAAACTTAGAGACAACTAAGTCAAATTTTGAGGAAGGGTCACGAAAGATTTTCACAATACTCAGGTGAGGAAATGCATTCGTCAAGTGCCTCGCCCAAGGGTCATGCACCTTCCCAAATGACACCGGCAAGGAGGACCCTATACCGGAAAACAATAAGAAAGTGTGACCATTTGAACCTTTCTTGGAAAGTTTGAGCAATAAACTGTGCAGAAGAACTGGAGAACTGCGATCATACACAGAAGGAGGCAGACATACATGCAAAAACGTTTTCTCTGCAGTTGCCTGAGAAAATGTAAATATGTATAAGTTTTCTGCAGACAATGGGTTAAGTGCGTCGATTGCAGAGCCTGTGCTCTCACTGGGCGACACATCTTTGAATGACAAGAAATGAAACAAGTGCGGGGATGAATATGTTTAAGATCCACGACAACTTAAGGGGATTTTTGGTCGAGTTTTGAAGCAGCAATCACTGAGGAAGAGGACTTTCCTGAAATGGTGGTTCTTGAAATTCCCATCCATTGAGCATAGACGGTTGCTTGAATATGAAACAGCTTTGATGTAGAAGATAGAATAAAGAAATAAGAACTCTAGGGTTTCTGTGACTTCTGACACAGTAATTGTAGATTAACTCAGATTAACCCTTTGTATTTGGATTAATTTTACTCCTTTCACTGTGGAGCACTCGGCATTCAATCACAATGAAATATATGCATGTCAAGTACCACTCGATGTGCTAGGAGCTATGCCATCATGACTCTGTCAAGCTTCACTCAATACCCGAGTTCAAAGGGATAAGTTACCAATTCAATCCCTAAAATTTACATTAACATTGGGTCAATGGATAAAGGGATAAAAAGACAGTTAAAGAAATCTGTAGTTTAATGCAATTAGAGATTATTGTGCCTTATGTTACCTTGTGATCAATCCTTTTATTTACAATAAAATAGTTTCACTACATCACTATAAGCATTTGACATTTCTACTATGTTATAGAATTATTATGTATAAAGACTGAATAATTTCATAATTTCATCATCTAAAATTTGGTCTGTGCCCAAATCTTAAACAAAATAAATTGCCGCACATCAGGCTCACCTTGGACAACCAGGAACGGGCAGGAGGAAGGTAATCAGCAAGTGAATGGCCACAATGCAAAGCATGATAAGCCACTGGAATTTCAACGATGTCACCTCAACCACTTCATCCAAGAATCTCCTTGATTTCCTCTCGCTGCTAGGACATTCATCTTCCTTTCCCTAAACATGAAAACATTCAGGTTAATAATACCCATTATAAAAATGAACATTCACATTAGAAAATGAGAGGAGTAGCAATGGACACTAACTTCTCACCAAATATGATGAGAAATAACTCAGTATATTAAATGTTTTCTTATCTATCTGAGCTCTGATATTAAACAAGGACAGAGTGTAACAAAATGCAACTGATACTGCCATTTATTTGATAATCATTGGTCTTTTTGTTTATTATTTTAATGTGTTATGTAAGGTATCAAGTTCACATTCAAGAACAAACTGGTCATCGTCACTACATTACTTTCCAAAAAATATTTTCTACATACATACTGTATCATTCAGCATTTTTTCCTTTGCTGGGATTTCAAATGCTGGAATTGTATTTTATGTTTATGAAGGAGATATTGAAGAAGTTTGGACTTTATTTTTATTGTCAGGTGATGTAGGCTGTAGGTTTTTTGTGCACAAGCCAATCTTCCATTTCAAAATTAGGAGAATCTTTTCTTCATAAAATACTTATGATGAAACCAGCATTTTCCTAATTATCTGTGCTGAGTAAAATTGAACTAAGTTGCTTTCCAGTCTGAATTATTTTCATGTTGCAAAGATGCCATGACATGCTTTATTCTGATGCTCTACTCTATATCTTTCAAAGAATAATATTTTATAATTTGAATAATGCTTTATGTCAATAGCACAGTTCTCACTTCAGTTTTTCAAGAAACCAAAAGCAAATTGTGAGTGTTCCATAGTTGTGATTTTCCCTTAAATGAAACTGGGGAAAAACCCCAGTGCTTGTGTTTTTTTAACAAGAGATCCATGGATATTACCATAACAGACATCTGTTATTGTACCTACCTTCTCAATGGATTGGTAACCATTTGCTGGAGCAAAGAGAATGGCACATGTGGTGACAACAAAGTATGCAACACCAAATCGCTGAAGGACACCAAATATTCTGATAGTTTCCAGATTGGCTCCTCTTCCAGCTGTGTTGAGCATGACTCCCAGGCCAAAAAGTATCACTGCCCTCTGGGGGAGAAGTGAAATGCAACTGTGTCCTCTAATTAAAATGACAAAAGATTATTTGTGTACATTTCACGTGATTACAATTTCCTCATGGCACACTTCTATGTTCTATAACTTATTATGAACTCACCCGAAGAACATTTAAAATTGATGCCTTCAATGAAGTCCCTCTTTTCAAAACAGATCTGACTGAAATTGGTATACAAACACCCATAATCCACATGAACCTGATGGAATAAATGAAAGTTATTAGTTTAATAAAGGTTATTTCTTAGGTGACTGGGAGATTAGGGACCTCAAATAAGAAAGCAAGATGGGTACTTTGTTACAACTACAACCACAACTTTTTTGACACATGCAGAAATGATTACATATAAAAGAAAATACCCCAAATAGTATACACATTGTTAAAATGAATTAAAATATTTAGTTTCTAATGTAAAAATTATTAATAATAATTAATAAAATAGTCATTATTTTACAATATGGTGATGATTAATAGGTTTCCATGGCATATGTAAAATGATTTCTGCATTGTCAAGTTCTTTGTCTGCATTTGCTGATCAAAAGACAACAACAGTTTCTCTGACTCTCCTACTGACACCCCGATGCAAAGTAATGATTTATGCCATATATTTATTCCATAGGTGGGTAAACATCAACTATGTACATCTTTATGTTTCTTTTACATATGAATGTAATATATGACCTGTTGTTTTCTGCTGGATTAGAGATAAGTATTCCTCTGTAAGCAACTAGTGTCCATCAAAATATCTTGAATTCCTTTATGCTGCTTTTTGGTTTTGACCTCAGGGCATTCTGCATCTGGTATGCAATCATTGACGGGGATTACTTTTTTGCCACCAGTTTGCATATAATTCAATTAAATATTCATAAGAGGTGATGGATTCCACTACATAAGGAGTAAAATGCTTCCAAATGGATGATATGAATCATTGAAATGTCTATAGCCACTTATATGCTATCATCCCAGACTCCTAAGATCCTGAAGGATGATGTGTGGAAGAACAATTTATTTGCCTGTAAAATACACCTACATTGTATTAAAAAATTCTTACCATGGAAAGACAAGGTCAGCAATCTGCAAACCATTCCAAGTAGCATGATCCAAAAACCAGTAGCCGCCACCACCATAATTGACAAATATCATTATTATAATGCTAATCCTGTAATAAATAATAGAATCATCAAAGAAAATTATTATCAGATAAACATTTATTAGAAAATAAAAAATCAAATTTAATAATCCTCAGGTATTATTCTTTCTAAAAAAGTTTAATGATATATCACAATTTTACACCAATGCAGTAAATTCTTTTCCTGCCATTATGGAATGTTTCCACCACATCGCACCTGAATTTGTATCTTAACTGCAAGAATTTTATTTCCTTTATTATGGCTCACCAGATCAATTAATGTACACATTAATCTTGAAAGTTATCTTTACCTGGACAGATGTTTCACAACAATTAACAAATGTAAATGACAATAATTAAATGTAATTTTGATGAAACTGTAGAAACTTTTAAATAATACTATGATTTATGATTATTTTACTCTTCTTATGAACCAATTTCTAATAATTTATGAAAAGGTTGCCAAATAATACAGTTACAGTCAAGTATCAGGTAACCTATTTACATATATATAGAATATATAGAAACCTGTCTTTGATGATAAGCATGCTTCTGATCCTCTTTTCAATCATCATCGTAGGTTTTCAATACAATGATTGGTTTGCTGTTCCTTCTCTGACCCCATTAATCCTCAACCAGCAAGAATGATAGGTGGACAAAAATAAATAAATTCTTAGTTACCCACGGAAGGTATCCAAAGACTTGAGCCTCTTCTTTACATTTTCTGGCTTCTGTTCTTCTGATCCCCCATCAGCTCCTCTTGCTGCACCAAACTTTCCAAAAAATGGGATATATTTTCCCAGCAACTTGGGACTATTGCTAATTAACTTCCATAGGATTATGGCAGCAGCAATGATGAGAATTAACAGCAGCAAAGCTAGAAAAATAAGCAGAGTATGCACAAGCTGTCCCAACTTGACACCATTGTAATACATTGGGAGGAGTAATTATCATCATTATTTTAGTTCAAATTCAGAAATAAAGTTTACCAACAAGTTAAATACTTTTGTAAAAGGTATGATGAATAAAATTTTAATATTTACACAAATAGGTGTTAACAGGTTCCACAAGAGTTTTCAGATGGCAGGATACATTGTCAGTATCATTGATTGTCAACTCATAGAAACCAAACTCCCCAAACTTTGAGGCACTACCAAATGTCTCCACCTTGCAGACAACAGGCCTGTGATAATGAATACACTACATCAATTCAAAATTTAATGTGGACATATATAATATTGAAACCTTCAAATGGGTAGATATTAAACTAATGCTATTAAATAGAACCATAATTGGGGGTTGTAATTGGCCAAATGAATCAAATACATAGCATAAATCTAGCTTCTCTGAGAACCTTTACCTTCCACAGATGTAAACAAAAAGAAATCAATTTCTTGGGATATTAATTCACTTATAGTATTACTCTCATGTATTTTCTTGCATGCTGCTCTTTATCAGGTTATTTTGTTATTTATCTTGATGCAGCTATACAATTTTGTAATTGACAATCAGAGTTGAATAAACTACAACTTACAACTACAACTTTAAATGAGACTATGGGCATCTTAGTCATCATATTTAAGGCTAGAGGAAGATGATGTATAGAAGGGAATAAACCATAGGCCAACATGAGGCTAGCATAGGGACATAAGGAGAAATGTATTAGTCAAGGAAACAATTATGGGATTAAAGGAACTGATGGCAGGATTATTAAATAAAGATGCATAAAAGAGGATAGTCAAAACTTTTACATGTAGTGTAGTGTTGTATATTTCCAAAATTTTTTCTTTGTGAATTAAAGATGAGTACATAAAGGAAGCTTTTGAGATGAAAGTATGTGTATGCAGAGAAGAATGGAAAAGGGGGTAAGTATACAATATGTTGGGCATAGTAGGAAGCAGAGGTAGCTATGTACGTACTAGGGAATTCAAAATTGGAAGAAGGGTTGGATGGAATTAATATTCATGAGGTAATGTGATTTTAAAACTGTAACAAAGGAAAGAATCCTGAGTAAGCAATGCAAATATATGGAACATTAGGGATTTTATAGAGAAAGAGAGTGGGTAGGAAGTAGGTAGCTATGTGAAGATTAAGAGAGATGTCATAGAGGATCATAGGGTGGAGAGCAGTAAAGTTTTATGTGGAGTTAATAAAAAAAAAGTTTTAGCTGGAATATTAATAGTCATCGATGAAAAAACCTAAAATGGTTTTCTTTTCTGAAACTTATGGGGAACATAATTGGATCAAGATCAAAATTTTTCACTAGCCATGTTTTCCTGGTGGGTGGTGTGCTTTTGGCTAACTGAAAGATTACTGGTTCCAGACCTACCATGGACATGGTTATTGTGTTCATACATGTGGGTATTTTCTCTATTTGTGGAGGTACTAAATGACCATATTCACTGATGCAGCCCTATTACAACCATAATAGTAATAATAAATGTTGCTTTTCCTGTTTTCAGAAAAGCACAAAATTGACTTTGCAAATGACATTATTGAAAACATAAAGGATAGAACATTTATGAAAATACTCTTCTATTATCTTGTAAACCCAAAACTCAAATCTTTGTGCTCTTACCCACAAACATATACACAGGGTACAAATATAGATATAATTGTACTTAAAAACAAATCTTATATGTCAAAGAATTATCATTTAAAATGAAAATAGACTTCTTCAGTGTACGACAGTATTCATCAAATTAATAAATTATAAATTGGCACTTGAGAGATTTTGTAACTACCTGATGACTTGAAATAATATTAAATCTAGCAAATTCAAATACATATTATCCAAAATTTTATTACTGTTATTAGGATTTTTATTGGAATTAGCAACATTCCAAGAAAAGTCCTATGTTTATACAAAATATAAGTTTAAGTACTTCATTTGTATACAATTGAAAGAATGTGACTTAATATTAGTCTTAGTAAGTAAACTCTTAATGCCTCCACTATCAGAGCTATGAGTCCCATTACTAAGCTTAATGATATACCAATGACTACATTGGAAAGGGTAGTCCTAAAAATATGAAAGCTGTATTAAAGCAAATGATTATAACTCAGTGCCAATGTAAGGTATCAGGTTAATATCATAAGTATTATTTTTTAAACTTCTGCTGAAATATGTAATTTGGAAATCTACTTCCATTATATGTGAGATGATAATTAACATTAGTAGTAATAGTATTCTATATTACCACATACCGTATTATGCATTAAGATAAAATACACTAATATTGTATGTAAAGTTCCAGTTTCTCCAATGGGTCAAGGGCCGCAATGGAGCCCTTGACCCAGTGGAGAACCCAAGAAGACTTCATATACGTCATTCCCTGGGAAAGCGCCAAATCTTATTACACTAATATTATTTTTATTAACATTTTTATTGTAAATTCAAAAGACATTTAAATATCTGTTATGTGCCAGAAGCATCATTAATTAACACTATTTTTACTCACTATTACTTTCAGTAAGAAAAGAAATGCTAACATTTTTTTAGTATCTTGGTAACATTCCTTCCATTGTCCTTAACCAGGTATTAAAGATTAATGAATAAACATGAATGTAAACAAAATATCATATCTTCTAAACAAGTGTATAGGATGCCTTATTTACAAACAGAAGACTTACTCCTCATCTTTTAGAGTGCTTCGAATCTTGAAAGGCTTGGTTGAGACTTGGAAAAAAGTGTTGAACTTGGTGTCGATGATGTGAACATGATCCGAATTATTTGGAACTGTAGCAAATGAAGCATACATGCACTGCAATAAAAATAAGTGATTAAATCTCAGTCTAAAATAAGATTGGTGACCTATTTAATTATAATTATGAAGTAAAATAAATAACTTACTTAAATTCTTCTGATGGATGGAAATTGAATCAACTTTGCTAATTCCACAATATACAATCCAATATAAAATTTATCTCATGACCCAGGCTTCAACACTGTGTCACACACAACCCAGGTAATGAAATTATTTTCACATTGCATTGTATATGTATATATCGTTACATTGCATTGTATATTAGCAAATTTCATTCATTTTTCATCCATTATGTAAAAATTCCATAAAGTATGCCCCAAAACCATGAAAAAAATTCTTCTGCTTTTATTGTATTTTCCACTCTAAAATCTGATAATCAGAAGATATGTGCCATAATAAAAATACTGACAAATGACAATGTTATGTGTTAATGATAGTCATATTGGTAATACTTATAGAGGTGTCCATCCTCCACCAGGCAAACCCCCAAGTTGCAGATTGAGATATGCTTGGGAGGTATACAATTAGGTTGGCACCTGTTCATTTTTCTGACCCATTCAAATGATTTTTTTTACAGACAAAAAAATTTTCAGTAAAATTCAAATTAAAGTTTCATCAAATTTCCATGCTATACCTATACTTTAGAAGTTTTGGATTAGAATGATTAGAAAAGATACACAGCATTTTTTTTTTAATTCGATTATGGTATGAATCAAAGGTTCAAATCAATGATCAATAAAAGAATGAGAGAAAAAATCTTTTCTACTCTTTATTCATAGTGAATATAAATTGTGAATTTCACTTTTCACTATGAATATTTTAACATTCCACAACATCACAACTGAACCTTCCATACTCTTTCCACTATTTTCTGCTGTTATCTTTTAGTTAGCTGGAAAAGTTAGTTCGATACCTGAAATCAAAATTCACATTATAGAAAGGAGTGGGAGGTCGTGGTAGCCCAGTGGGTGGAGTGCTTGTCTACTGACCGGGGGACCCGGGTTCGAGACCGGGTGACGACCCTCCAGACACCTCCAGCTAAACCTCTACCCTGATGTGTGAATTTCCACACTCCGTGGGCTTAGTACTAGGTGAGCTCTACCCTCACATAACATACCAACCTGCGGGTGCATGCGTACGTGAGTACTGTGCAATTCTGAGAGAACTGCAGATAAGTATGGCATTGAAGTAGTGGATATTAACATTAGAGTGGATATGTTTGTGAAGATTAAGAAAATAGCTTTTGAAATGTGGCATAAAACCACTAGATCGCCATCAGTAAGAGCAGAAGGATGTTTCTGCCTTCCTGTTAATGTGTATCCTTGAGATTAGGGCCCTTTTGGCTCAGATTTCTATTTTGTGTCATTTTGCAAAACATTATCTTTTAAAAATTAAGACAAGCTACCAACACTCTACAATTACATTAATATAGAGATGACAACGTAAAACAGTAAATTGTGGAGCTAAGTTGATTTCTCCAATCCTTGACAACAAAAGACTTTTGAAAAATAACCAGAAAAATTTTAAAGATTAGTCAATTATTTTGATTTCTCAAGTTAAAATTCTCATGGCTGTGCTTAAAGTTGTCGAATATGCCCACCACATTGCAGATGGTGGTTTGACCTCTAGATTCAGTGGTTAGCCATGAAAAAATGAGTATACTCAAATGTGAAGTCATGGACAATAAGCAGTGGTCCACAGAGGTTGAAGGGGTTCATCCGTGGGTAAGAGGGACAGAAATCCCATAAAGGTGCCATGACATGGTGAGAGGTTGTCACCAAACCATAAGCAGCCAGTCACATAGACGAGGGGACAGACAGTAGCCATCCGTCAAGTGAATAATATTGGAGGTGCTATGGTGTTCACTACAAAATCATTCACTTCGCAGTAGGTATAGCAATGGTTACTCACTTGATAACAGTCTTCTGAAAGTGAATACAAAGTGAGCGTTTTTTCACTGTTTGAAATCACATTCAAAAAGGCTTCATCCACTCCAAGCTCTTCCCAGGAATGTCCATGAAAATTTTGGAAATTGGGATTTTCAATCCAAGAGCCCATGCTTCCAGATGAAAGATAAGCTGCTTTTGGTGCAACAAAATCGTAAGAGGGCGTCTTACAATGGACTAACTATAAAAAAATATCAATTTCTTTTGGTGAAAATTCATAACAAGATTATACTTTGCAATCAGTAGTGAATATTAGAAATTTCTTATGTGAATTTAACTTAAGCTCTCGACCTAAATAAAGTATGTTAATTGATTCCCACGTTTACTTTCTAGGGTGGCCAATTAATTAACATATCAATTCTATATTAAATTTTACTTCACAATGGTCTCTCTGATTTGTAGCATCACCTGTTGAATCCACAAAGATGAGCCTGTTAGTGATCTCTTGAAGTCCACTCCTAACGGGCATAAAAAGTTAAATCATGAGAAATATCATTTCCAACTATTCAAATTCGCCACTTGAAAACATATCATGTGATTTTCGGGGTCGCCATTATTATCCCGAATGGATAAAAAATTTCAAAATCTTTTTGACTGAATGAGTAGCATAAAGTTCTCTCTATGACATAAAGGCTTTTTGGTTTCGCAGATAATGAAAATTAATCTTGAAACGTTAAAAAAAAAAACAAAGATGATAAAAAGGCCTACCGCCGTCCGACTGGGCCTCCCGCGGTACACCAGAGAGAAGCGATAAAAACCGATAAGTAATCAAATTGTTTACGATAAAGTCATTGGGCATCCCAACCTTGGTTGCGGCAGTTGTTATATTCCGCTGCGGCGGCGATTATGTGCCTGTTTTGAAGAGAGAAGACTCGAGTCAGTAAATATTATCGGGAGGTCTCCAACACCTGTGATTTAAATCTGCCTCACGGCACTGCTGGTGGTGCGAGGAAAACCCAGGCCGGCCGACGCGTATCGCTCACACGCAACCGACTGGCAGAAAGCTACGACAGAAGTCCCTCTCCACCGTAAAAAGAGAAAGTTGCGCCACTGAGAAAAGACGTTTCGCAATTCAACATGCGAGTGGCTCAGGCTTCCAGCGATTTTTCCTGCACAGCCCCAAGGGAGATGAACTGAATGCGAGGCACGGCCAGGGCGGGAGGGGAGAATGGGAGGGGGGGGGGGGGCGAAGGGAACCGCCAGGCTT
>WURS02326465.1:0-18091 GCA_011762765.2 Rhinocypha anisoptera
GGGGGGGGGGGGGGGGGGGGGGGGGGGGGGGGGGGGGGGGGGGGTGGAGGGGGGGGGGTGGGGGGGGACACAATTCCCTTTTAGAAAAATGGATGGTAAAAAAATATAAAAGTAAAAACACAGATGTAGAACTTAAGAAAAAAGATTATACGTAACTAGAAAATTCTTTGTTTTAATATTAAGGGACATCAACAAATTTTGATAACAAATATACATTAATTAAATTAGTATAACATATTCCCTCATCGATATAAATATTTCTATTTCATTTTATATTCTTTTTTCTCGGTGAGGTCTATAAAATTTAAATCTGAACCAACCCAGACGGGAAGTTGGCGACACTCCTGTGTATGGACAACAGTGATACAACTCGTGGTCGATATCTCAAGCGTCAACTATATCGTTGACCGGATGATCAACCATTTAGCGGTGAGGCGTGGGTGTTTCGGAGATGGAGTGTGCAGAAGAGGACACAGATGGTTTGTTTTTATATAGGCGCCTATATTATATTTACCTGTGACGATGATTCTTGCAGGTGGGCTGGTTCTCCGCTGTCCAGTCAGACGATGCACGGCCTGGCAGAAGAATCGAGCGTAGCCGTCCTCTCGGGATACGTCTTGTATGTGGAGAGAGCCCCGCTTGGTCATCGTGTATCTGCGTGGGAGAGGTGGAGAAAGGTTCTGGGTTCAGTTAAAAACCAACGACCATTAATTGAGTCTAGACTAGAATCCCTCCTAGGTATTTTCAACACTCTTGCTTGACGGCTTCGATGATCACAGGAAAATCCGCGCTCCCAAGGACCCCCAACAAGAACATGTGACTTTCAGAAAACTTTGCGTGGCTAATACCATAGAGTAAAAGATACTCTTTACTTTATGCTAATATGTAAATATTGATTAATATGAGTAAGTCTAAAATAGTATATTTTTGGGAATTACATTCTCATCCTGGAATAGTGACAGATGACAAAGATATTTTAATTTCCTTTTCTTAAAAATTAAACTGTTGCATTGTTCATCAGCCATACAGTTTCTGGCAAGAGATATACTTCAGAATTAAAATTATAGATCAAGTTATTTTAGTATAAGATGCCACTTTTTTCGGTGACATATACGTACTCCGCGACATGCAGTTAACATATACGTTTGTCGCCTCACGGAATATTTTCTTACATGCAGAATTAGAGAACCGATGCTTTATACTAATGAATATATTATTTTATAAATTTCGAACGACTGTGTTAATTTAACGACATGAACTCACTTCATTAACAAAACAGCACGGAGACAAAATTATAGTCACCTGAGATGAAATTGTACTCCACTAATATTTTTATCAATTTTTGAGGAAGTTATTCATAGGGAAAATAACCGAGGATCATTTTCATATACATATATATATCCATTTTCATTTCTCGTATTATCTGACTAATGTCATTTACCTCATAAGGACATGGCATGCTTTCTCAGATTTAAATACGTGGCATTTTTTCATGTATCAAGAAAAGGGCTAGATAAAACTGAAATTACACTATTTACAATCAATAATAATATACATATTTGTTCATACGGTCCGTTATCCGTAGTGAGAGCACAGAGTCTTCTTTAGGTGAGAATCAGAAAAATTGCAGCATTTCTTACGCAAAGGAGGCGTAAAAATAAGTTTCAACTCTGGTTAGTGACTTGTCCTTTAATAATTCAATCGATAGTATCATTCTCTTGAAGAGATTCGAAGCGAAGACCTTAGAGTGAGTAGGCGAAACCATCAACAACCTTCTGTAATAAAAAACCAGCCAAGCGCCTGAATTCCTAAGAACCATTTTTATCTACACCTGCATGGTACTCTAGAACCTTGGCTCTAGTAGAATTTAGGCTACACATACGTAGCGAACACCACTTTGTCATTTGTAACTACCAGTTAGTATTGGGGACAATGTTACAAGGAGTAAAAGGCAATAACAGTGTTGGCTCGGATGGGGTGCAACTCGGAACTACAATTACCGTTTTACACGTGCATCACAAACATTCCTCGAAGCCAATGAATTATTCAAATGCAGGGGTCTTTAAAAACAAATAGTGCAATGTATCGACATTAAGGATCTACTTAATGGGAAACATAATAGAAGAGTGTGGAAAAAGAGTTAGCAGTGAGTGTACTTACATACATCAGAAGCTAAATTACAGCTACCATTCCATGCATCTGCATTTAATCATGAAATCCTCCGCTATATGTTGCAGAGGGTGGGTTTACGCCAGACACGCACGACTTCGAATGCACACTGTTAACCAATTACTAAAGCTAGCGTGCATGCATTAGTCCATTTATCACGCTGCAAATATATCCATGCAGGAACGCAGGTAGTATTAATTCACAGTCATTGTCGTGAAAAGTCCACAACTACTGTGACTAAACTAAATTAACCATTGGCAGAGTGACTTAATCAAATAAAACTTATGATACCATAAGGAAAAAATATAATCTCTTAGATTAGGTTCTATAATTTAGTCTACTGTGGCATAACGTAATCTGTATGTTTATAATATCTTTTGAGGGGCAACGTGCATGAAATATTTGAAAGGATTCAGCCCGTAACATCAAGAGAGGTTTTCGGCACAAGGATAATTCAATAACTGCTAAGCAACAAGACTGCTTAGTTTATCGTAACAACCCTTCACAGTTCACTTGACAGGTCTCTCGACTGCATACAATCTAAGTCTAAAATCAATCCTCTTACGAGGACGCCATACACACGACACGCTTAAGACCGGACTAACAAATGAGAAATTACAAGGCACTTTCACCTTCTTATGGGATTTCCTCAGTACCGTTTTAATAAAAGAATAGTTTTTTGTTGTATTGGCCGCATATTTCCTAGTATATTTTTAAAACCGGATTGATCTTCAGTGACCGTATCACCATCTAAATAGTACATATTTAAGAGTCAAGATTTGAAGTTACAGTTCAGTTAATTCTGTTATTCTTATCGAAGATGTATCTATTTTCAATAATTCATTTCCAGAATTTGAAAAAATCAAACCTCCAAATCACACGCTATTCTCATATTAGTTTTAGGTCCTCTACCGAATAATCGCCATAATCCTGACTTTAGATATCCCTATAAACTCGATTGTCTTAGGCTTGACAGCGTGGAAATTCATCTTGACAAATGAAGAAGACTGCGTCACTCTCCACAATTTTATTTCTTTGGTATGCCTAGTTTCGAAGGCACAGGCGTCATCCTCAGATACGTATCTGTTGATGACGCCTATGCGTTCGAAACTAGGCATACCAAAGAAATAAAATTGTGGAAAGTTACACAAGTCTTCTTCATTTGTTTAGATATCCCTGTAAACTTCTACTACTACATCAGCGAAAGATGTGGAATAACTGCCAGAATTTGTAACATTAATCACATCTAAATAACATTCATCTTTTGGGTCAATGAGTCTACCTTTTCTACTTATCACGTTCTTTAAATCGTATTGAGTTTATGTGTCGACACCAGCGGTTTCTTTGGTTTGATCTTGTAGTGATCGCGGATCGTCCGAGTGACTATTTGAATGACTATTGAAATTTTCCCACGAAGAAGACTTGACTCAATTTACAAGTAGCGAAAAAAACTTGCACCTTACATCAATTGTGTCGTATCTCGGCAATGTAGTTAGAAGGCGAATCGGCGAGCGGTAGGCAGGAGGAACTACAAAACTTGGTGTATACAGGTTGACAAGAAATATCTTTAAATTATTTTACAACTAGCTTCCCAGCAAATTTCATTCAAAAGAAACCAAGGGTTGAAGCTACTGCAAGAGGGTGGAATCACGACATAGTGAACATGTTAAAACAATCCTCCCGGTTGTATTAAAGATACAATCGACCTGGAAAACACAAATAATTAAGATATACCCTATAAACTTAAAGAAATATTTCCTCTGAGAAACAATCCACGTTATAACTATCCATAATAACTACGTTTAGAACTTATTATTCCCGTTTTTGTCGTGCGTGTGTGAAAAGCTATACTTCGTGAAAAAGTATTGATATATTGGTAGTATATTGTTTGTGAAACTAAAATTTAATCGTCTCTCCAGAGAATATGACACTAGAATACAGTTCTTCAATTATTATATTATTCGTCCGTCATAAATAAAATTGAAACGATAATCATGGTAGCTTTCTGTATTAATAATTTAAGGAATAAATATATTGAAATAGTTCCCCAATATGTATATGATCTCTGAAAAATATCCCAAAGAAATAGTAGACGCAAAACAGTATGAAGCAGTTCATTGTACGGCAGTAACAGAGATTCATTAATGGGAGTTGGAAACAAATATAATGTTTCGATATATATATATATATCTGTATAAATATATGTATATTTATTTATATTTGTCCAAAAAGAAGACACACACGATATATACAAGCAGTTGAATAGATGATTAAAATAGAAAGACAACACAAGGAGATGTTTACTTGTTTTAAAACTTTTGATGGATTCGTACGTCGGTGTGTTTCTATTATTTAAACATGGCCAACCACTATATATATATATTTACTTTATTACACTTTTTGAATTTATATTTCGGATCATCACAGTAAGAAGCACGCTGTCTGATTGTAACACAAGCTCACCTGTACAAATAAATATGATGCCATAAAAAACAAATCGGTAAGTAACGAAAGGCAATTAAAAGCACTGTCCTGAGGTTACAATTAAAATGAGACCACGTCCGGAAAACCAATTAATTCTTTTGTCAGCGACGTGAGGTTGAAGAAGGCATTGAAATTTATGACCATCGAAAAATTTCCGTTCCTCTTTCAAATAATCATTACAGGCACAGGAAGATTGGCGGAAGTCAATGCGAAGATTGAGAAAGGAAGAATCCGAAAGAGGAGGAATTTCCTTCCCAGGAAGGGCTTCTAGTTCAGTTTATTTTTATATGCATTAAATGCATATAAAAGCATATCTATTATGCATATGCTATTAAAATTTTTGTAAGCTTTAGTGACTAAAGAATACACTTCTACATTCTTCTGAACCTGCCCAAGAGATTGTTATTGTATTCATATTGACAGCCTGTGAAAAAGGACG
The DNA here is from genome assembly GCA_011762765.2 of Rhinocypha anisoptera. Taxonomy (NCBI): domain Eukaryota; kingdom Metazoa; phylum Arthropoda; class Insecta; order Odonata; family Chlorocyphidae; genus Rhinocypha; species Rhinocypha anisoptera. Next base: position 5,093 of record WURS02326465.1, read on the forward strand.
GCAACAATACAAGACTTAATTCTTCAGGGAGTGCCTAATTTCACTCTTATCACAAGGTATTGTCATGTGCTTGTATGTTGAGAGGAGTGAAATAAATGTTAGTATTATTATAATTAACGAAATATTCCTGCTGTAGCTCACTGACTGCAGCTCACTGATAGTTGACTGACTAGGATACGATATGAGTCATCAGCATTCATTTCAGTGAGGATTTTTAGGATAGGATTTTAAAAAATGGTATCCATAAATAAAACTTAGAAATTAGAAGTTTAGAATCGAACAATGCAGTTTCATTGTTCACGACGGACACCAATTCATCCACTGATTTCCATTTAGTAACAACATCATAACCTCGGATAATAATCCAACCTCAGTACCCCACCGTAGTAGCAGGCTAGTGCCTTAGAAAAATAATGTCAACACATATTTTTTCAATTATCCACAGTTGTGGCTGCTGCCGAATTTTGCTCAATATACGTAGACCCATGGTTAAACACAATCGAGAAATGTATCAGTCAAGGGGAAGATAAAAGGAGAGAGAGGAAGGTGAGAGAAGTCATGGGGACAACTTCCAGGGTGGGAAGAGGCAAGAGAACACGGAAATAATAGGTGTGTGTGTTAAAAAAAATGGAGAAGCCTTGGACAAGTTAACCAAGAATTGGTCAATTTGAGGGGTAAGAAAGGGAATGGGTAGGAAAGGCGTGTCATCGCTGCTGTGAAACAGCTGAAAAGCACCTTGGTTGCTCAAGGACGATCCACAAAGTGTGACGGTGACGAAATAGGTGTGGAGAACAACGATGGGATGCGCAGAAGAGAAAGAGTCCAAGGACGATTTTCCAAAAACTAAAACCGGAGCAACGTTCGAAGCGGGTCGGAGGAAACCTAGGGAAAACCCGTACGGACCCCGCAGGGAGAGAGAGTGAGAGATAGTTTCGTGCCAATTACCGTAGAAGGGGAGATTGAGATTGGGATATATATGGGAGGCGGTAAAAAGGGCGGGAGGCGGGGATGCGGAGGAGAAATAGATTGGGGAGCGAGAATGTCGGAGGGCATCGGGTGATAAAGAGAACGAAGACAGACATGTATTAACGGAGAGGGGTGAGTAAACATCTGAACGTTCGAAGCTTTCACATTTTGCAATTTGAGGAAGTTGATGAAACGTCCAAATGTCCAATTGCATCCGTGTCCGCCGTCCGTTTTGAGTTCTTTCGGCAGGCAAAACCTGAAATTCATTTCTTGTGATTTTGGGTGAAATGATTCATTTACCCTTTGGGAAGAGAATTATTTTAGGCCAAATACGAGAGTCGTCCGCGGAGTGGGTTCAGGCAGGCCGTTGGACAAAAACAATTGTGCATGGACAAATTTTTAGAGCAAAATTATTAAATTATTTTCAAACTAAAATTTTCCGCCCTATTTTCAGGCAGCATTTGTCATAGCGGGGCACCTTCGACCATATAGTTCACTACAGGAGCCTTTGCTGGAAAAAAGTGACGCCAGAGTAAATCGTCGACTTGTGACGTTAAACAGGGGACGGTCTCAGCAATCCTCAGCGGCAGGAAAAGATTGTTTAATACATTTAATGTATCTGAAGGCTATTCCTGTACTAAACATCACATAATATAATAATAATAATATTATTTATTATTCGTTAGGTATCCAAGATACAATGGACTTCGTCATATTGATTGATGCACCATACATCTGCACACACAATACATGAGCATCGTCAATTCCAAATGTATCAGGAGACAAGGTCACTGGTGGTTTAAGTAAAATATTCGTTCACTGAGAACATAGGTTTTGATAATAGCCACAAATGGACCATGCTCGATGTTATCACACGCATTAGAAACAGCGGCACGAATGAAACGCTAGAGCTGACATAATACCATAATATTATAATTAAAATAGCCATACAGTTAGTTCTTACTCCTATTGGTATTCGTACGCCTCATAAACGAGTACCATTTTTAAAACAGCTCCTTTTCGAATTTATCAACTATTTTCAAGCTCACGCTTGCTAACAAGTGCATAAACAACGAATCCGTCCCCTGTCTGACGTCACACTGAGCAGTTACTCCGGCGACAAACCCGTTCCCTTCCGATAATTTTTCGCGCCACCTCTAGTTCATTCTATATATTGTATTCTTGAAGCGGGGTTAGAAAAAATCACCAACGCTCCATACTTCCTTGGAAATAACGACATCCACGAAGACCTCAAAATCCCACCTCTCATAGATGTACTAAGAAACTCCTTAGAATCCTTTGCAACCTCCCTCTCCTCTTCTGACTAACCAGTTACTTTCTCCCATCTGGGATTACCCAATCTGAAACGCCGCAGATCCAAATTCGGCCTGATACTAGACTTGGAGTAACACATAAAAACCACCACTCTGACAACATATCAGTAAGAAGAAGACTCTCCACGTGAGATACGTACACCTAGATAAAAACACCCAGACACAAACAATAGAAGAACACGACCGGATAACGACCAAGGAGTCGGGTGCCGGGTCCAAACATCGGGGGAACCCGGTGCGAGAAATATCCGGCATGGCATGGTATGGCCCAGATTTTGTACGCTCCTGCCATAGAACGTTACAGCCTGTGTTTAAAAACACGTACTAACTGAAGTCTGCACGGTGCCGTCGTAGCTGAACCGCTGTCCAGCTAAGAATTGATACTAGGTAGAGCGGATGATTGTGCGCAAACTTCATCGCCAAAAAAGACAAATTACAAAGAAACTCAAGTCACCCGAAAAATCATATATGTGTTTCGGGACAGACATGGAGTCTTGCTGGTAGACTTCATGCCACGCGGTACAACAATAAACGTAAATGCGTACTAATTACTGTGACAACATTGGAAAACTACGTCTCGAAATTCAGATTAAGAGGAGAGTAATGTTCTTTCATAAAAATTCCAGTTTTTGTAGGCCAAATGCCAGTTGCCAACATGTGTGTACTCAAGTGTGACAACAACTCCTACAGGAATAAGGCTGGGTGCATTTTCAACCCGGATCTAGCGCAGAGTTAGTCTCATCTCTTTCTCCACCTGGACTCATTTCTATGTTGGTTAACAGTTCTACAACGGCGAAGAGGTGAAGAATGCTCTAATTTAGTAGTCTGAATTACAGGCGGTAGCGTTCTACAACAATGGAATACTGGTGACCCGCCTGAAAAGTGGTGGAAAAATTACGTGGAAAATAACTTAATGTTTAAACTTTTAAATCTAGTAGAAACATCTGTTTTTGTGCATATTTGTTTATTTATTTGTTTAATAGGCAACTTATGAATAAACCTCTAATTGAGAATACGTTTTCATTTGTGTACTACGTTTGTACTTAAAATATCTGCGAAGGTATCTTGAAAGTAATTCCATAAGAAATAAGTCAAAATTCATTATCAGGTTGAAAATAAACCGCCTTCGCTCTTAATGAGACTTATTCACTGCCCAGCAAGAACCGTCCGGTGAGAAAGCAGTAGAAAAAAATCTAAAAAAAAGTTCATTTTTCCTCTCTCTCTCACACTAGGGATAAAGAGGAGCTTACCGGCTGGGTAGACTAAGCGGGCAGCGTTCCGGCTTCTAACCCAAAGTTCGCTGGTTTGAGTCCCGCACCGTGCGTTGGTGTTTATAACTTTTCAATGCAGAAAAGAATTTAAAAGCAGAAAAAGGTTTTCTGTAAATTTAAAAGCAGAAAAAGGTTTTCTGTAAGAGAGGAACTCACGGTCATAATTTCTACCGATTAAAAAAGATTGCGTTATTTTTATTATTAATGATAATAATAAGGACCTCGACTCGAAGTGGTCATAAGAAAACAATCTGGCAGCTCGCTTCATTGTTTTATTTGCGGATTTCCACTAGGTACTAAGTTAAGGGAGGGTGTAAGACCTCGCTGTGCTCTAGATCATTCTAATTTAGACATTAGCCCTGTTTGGAATAACTCCCATTTCATTTCAGTGAAAAAAATGCAGGATGAGGGTTTTTCGTCGTTGAGGAGAGGTAAAAGGTTACTGTTGAGGCCATTAAAATTCTGAAACAAGTAAAATTCTTCCCAGAGCAAGGAGAGATCACGGAGTAATACAGGCTCGAGACGGTCATATGCAAGATTTCGGATGGAATAACCCTATCAGTGAATTAGTTAACACTCTTAAACGTATATGCACGAATGCGGTACTCTTTTACCCAAAGCCGGAAATTTTAAATGGTGGAGTGGTCTACATATTTTTTTGTAATCACTCACCGAAAGGAATGCAATAAAAATATTTTACAAGCTGCGGTCGGAGCAGAGCTAAATGTATGCCTTTTAATAAGTCTACAAGGGGATAATATATTCAAGGTTGGGAAAGCGTAATAGAAAAATCTGATGCTGGAATTTAAATAATTAAATTTAATTCTAGGGAAAGGGCAGAGCGGGGACGTGGGTTGAATAACATTAAAGTTAACACCGGTACGTAGGACGATTTACGAACGGTGCAGAAGTCAGAAGCTGCAAAAAAACCTATTACATCTAGGATAAAATACAATTTTGACTAATATTTTGAAAAATAATTCGTGATAACCATTTTTAAAACCTGTTGATTCCACCAAGAACCCTCACACTTAAAGACACAACAGAAGTATTTAATGAAAGTTTCACAACATACGCGGGAATCTTTAGCCGAGCACTTAGTTAAATTCTCATCCTTCCGAATTCCAATGTAACATAGAACGGAAACCAGGTATCGTATTAACGGAGAGGCATTTGTAACGATACAATCTGGGATATCACTCTTCTGTTCGCATGATTGAGTTAACTAGCACGGCATTGGCTGATACCATGTTTTGAAATTCCATTTTACCGAATATGACCGAGTACGTCTTTCTTCTCTATATCTCTCTATAACTATTTGTTAGTGTATCAGTTACATACAGTCATTCGTTATGGTAACTTAAATATTATTAAAAATTCAATAATAATTGTTGGAGTATAAACCATTAACGTATGACTAAAATTATTGCTAATACTTAGATTTTATTGTGCACAAATACTTATTTTTTTCTTACGATTATACTACCGATGGTATTAATAATGTGGATGCATCTATTCGTTCCAATACGTTTAAGAAATCGAGAACGATGTACATTATAATCTTAAGTGCATTTACAATGAGATTTCATAGATATAAAATTCATTCCAAATTATTTGTGAATGAATTCCATTGACAATGAAAATTTCATGCGCTATCATCTCCTTTACCATTACCGGAACTTCAACTTTTTTTTTTAATTCAAGATTTCCAAAAAAAATAAATGATATTTCCCAATACATCCGTAAGGATTTTCCTTAAACACTGATTTTTCTTCTAAACTCCTTGCTTTTTGGATGTTATACTGAACAAATTTCTATCACTGGACCTTCAAATGTTTTCAGAGTCTCGTTATCGTTATTGGAGAAGTTTACGTTGGCTAGACGCTCTAGCCGTTCGGGTTCCGGTGAATGAATTTTCAATGACGCCACACCACTACAACCCGATTTTAGCGCAACCATGGAGGAAACCGAAGCCCTGCATGAGAGAACCAAGTTACTCTTAGCAACAGCGATAGAGCGGTGCAAAGAACTAGGAAAAGAGCCAGCCCCTGGAATGCAGGGAAACAAAGCAATCGCTCGTGTGTTGAACTCACGAAATCGTGACTCCATGAAAACTCCATCCACTTCGAAATGTTACATGGTTCGAAATAATAAACCAGCCGGTTTAGATATTTTCACAGGGTCATCAGAAGCGACACAAAGCAAGAAGGACAATTAAGTACCCTTTCACGGCAAGAGGGAAGCCGGCGAGTGATTAGGTTAGGAAGGGAAACCTCGGAATGGATGGATGACAATGCTAAGGGGGATAGAGATGACAATTCCAGCGAGAGAGAGACAAGAGTACCAATGTGGAATGAAACTGATTTGTTCAGTCGGATGTGAACCGTAAAACATGGCGAAGGCTTCAAGTCAGTCAGTGTATTTTTTTATATTTTGTAAGAGGATTTTAAATAATTCAAATCTTTTCATCTTGGATTCCTCTTTGATGTTTCTGCTCTCCGCGGTCGATTTTTCCTCCCGTATCACTCTATTCCAAGGTATTTTTTAAAAATCTATCGACTCGTCAACCTCCTGCTCTCCTGGCTTCTCTTAAGCGACACTACACATATGGATCCTATTTTGACTCTACAGTGGCCTTTTAGAGTGATCTCAGGACTTCAAAAACGGTCTGAGATTTTTTATATATCAATAAGCATGGGTCGCTATAGATTTATTTCTACACAGTGTGTTCCACTAAGTAACCCTGTGAGGACATACGCTTACATTTCACTTGAACTTTGCTTATGGGGATATTCTTAAGTCAAGGGAGACATTTTAAAAGCTTACCTAACAGACGGAAGCAATTACTAGAATATGAAATAAATGGTCATCAATTTCTTACAGCAGAAATAATTCAAGCGATAGCAAGACATAATTTAAAAAAAACAAGATGCAATACGCTATGATATGTTACGGCAAAGAAAAGTAATCTTACGATGTAATTTGTGCGTGTAAAAGAGTCGTTTTGTTATTTGTTATAACTGAAGACTGTATTTTATTTACTTTTACCTTGTTTAGACAGTATGTTATTTCCACATTGATACCATTCAGAACTTTTTATCATTGTCAAATTCAAGTCTTTAATTTGGACACGGGCTTCGTTCACTTAATTTAACTACACCGCTCTTCGGAACTTGTTTCACATTTTGCGGAAGACGGCTCCCGCCGAATGGTTTTGTTCCCCCGGTCTCTCACCCTGGGTGATTGCTTGCCTTTAATCAAAATTACAAGGCCTCCTCCGGTCATTTTGCCTTTGATGATTGGACGGATATACTCTGAAGATATGTTGAGGCACAGGTTTGGAAACAGTGATGGAACACGAATATTATACTGAGAGTAAAAAACCGGCACCTTATTCGGTTAAAATTATCACGAATATTATAGCTCAATAACCACGGACAACTTCATCTTTGAAACAAAACTTATTTTAAATGCCTAATTTGAAAACTCATGTGAATTTATTTTACAACCATAGACAGATCGATATTCTTAAAATTGTATCAGTAACCGTATTTATGTTTGGGTGTATTTGGTGTAATGATCAAAGAGCTGTTATTTTACATGGTGGGACAAATTCAAATGCACAATCATAATTCCTTTTCTCAAAGTTAATAATTATCCAGCACAACGAACATTGGTGTTACTAATGTAAGACGCTTTCATCCATTACAAATAAGCGGGAAATGACATGTGGGCAGTGAATATTTGATAGAATTTGATAATTCACGCAATCTGAGGGACGAGAGGAAAATGCCGATTCGAAAATATTAGTTATTTTGAACTGAAATGAAAAAGGTTGTAGAAATACCTAATTTTTAATATCTGTACCTCATATATGTATACATAAACACGTATACATACTTTAGTTTATAAATTTTACTTTTTATTCTTAACAAAGTCGTCTCGTATTTCCATATCATTGAGGTCTACATGGCATGTACTACTCGCCTTACTTAATATGAGGATCAATACTTAACTGAGGAGTATCCTACTTAACTGAAGAGATCAGATTAGCAATTTTATAAATATTCATTCATAAGTGCGTATAAAATTAATTTTATAATACTTGAACCATAAATTTAGTTTCACAATGATAAGCAAGACATTTTCATATATTAAATAGTCCGTTACAAAAAATTCTGGATACCTTACTCATCTTTACAATTTTAATGCAAAAAAGAAAAAAAAAACCATTAATATCATTCCAAAAATCCAAGAGTTTTTACTATGGACTCAAGCATAACAACGTGACAAGCATTTATCACACGGGGATGAAATGGCGAGTTAACGCATAACATAACATTCGAGGGAGAGAGAGTGAGGCCACCTCACGAGAAAACTACGCAACCAGTGGATGAAGCCCGCCGCGACAATGAATTCAATAACTTTCCAGCTGGAGAGGGCAGGCACGCTCTGGAGGGAAGGGGAGATTTCTTTAGCATGGAATGCGTATGCGAGTGTTTGTCTGTGTTCGTGTGTGTGTGTGGGAGGGAGGAGAGAGGGAGAAAAAATATGACGAGCGAGGAATGACAAAACGGAGTGGGCGGGAACGGGTGGGGTAAAATCTCAAATCTCTCTCCCTTTATTACATTGAATGAGAAAAAGCTTAAGATAAAACAAACTGACTAAAACCAAGAGAGATAGAATATGGGATAAGAGTGAGTAAGAGAAAAGCTTCTTGGATTAGAAAATGGAGATGGAGAAAGAAATATAGAGAAGAGAGAGAGAGAGAGAGAGAAAAAAAAGTACTAAAAGTACTAAAAGAAAAAAAAATCGAAAAGTACTAATAGTGCGACAAACGAAGCTTGAATGTTCATATATGACAGGCCAGAGAGAGAGAGAGAGAGAGAGAGAGAGAGAGAGAGAGAGAAAGAAGGAAGGAGAAAGAGAAGAGACTAATACTAATCTGGACAAATGACAACAAATGAGAAAAATGTCTATGTGTGACTAATCAGAGAGTAAGAGAGAGAGAGAGAGAGAGAGAGATAAAGAGTGAAAGAGAAAAAGAGAAAGAGTAAAAGAAAGAGAGAGAGAGAGAAGAAAAGAGAGAGAGAGTGAGAGGGTAAGAGAGAGAGAAAGAAAGAGAGAGAGAGAGCGCGCGTTATCATCATCATCATTGAGATTAGAAACATTTTTGGTAAAAGTAATTGTCGGGCACAAAAGCTAGTAAAGTAGATAGGATACTTGAGAAACCTGGGATTAACGAGTTTTGGTGCACGAATTAGCAGCCAACAAAGAGAGAGAGAGAGAGAGAGAGAGAGAGAACAGGTTGATGATGATTGTAGCTTCTGAAACTCGATGTCATGTTCCTCTGCCACCATGTAAACTGAATAATCTAACACTTCTATACTTTCTCTCTCTCTCACTATCATAAATCTGGATATCTTAAAGATGATATGATCTTGATGCACGAGTAAAGAAGAGAGAGAGTGAGTAAGAGAGAGAGAGAGAGAGAGAAACATAACACCATCTAATTGCTTCATTTCTCTCACTCTCTCACAATCCCTCTTTCTCTCTTTTTCTCTCACTTTCTCTTTCTCTCTCTCTCTCTCTCTCTCTCTCTCTCTAAACCTCACACACTTAATCTTTAATCCGAAAGTGTTATATTTGGATCATCATCATGTAGAAATACTTTGGGTGGATTTGGCGAACTATGGAAGCTCTGAAAATGATTTATGATTTTGGGTCAATTCGAATGCTACTGATTGGGGAGTAGAGAGAGAGAGAGAGAGAGAGAGAGAGAGAGAGAGAGAGAGAGAAAATCTTCACGATTCACAGACACAAAATTGAACTCAAACTCGATCATTCATTTTGCTCTCTCTCTCTCTCTCTTTCTCTCTTTCTCTCTCTCTCTCAGTCTCTTTTTGTCTCTCTCTCTCTCTTTGTCTCTTTCTCTTTCCTTTTCTCTCTCAGTTTCTCATTTTCTCTATCAGTGTCTCTTTGCCTCTCCTTGTCTCTCTCTCTCTCTCTCTCTCTCTCTCTCTCTCTTTATCTCTGTCTCTCTCTGTTTCTCTCTCTCTCTCTATCTTTTTCTTTATCTCACTTTCTCTCTTTTTCCTTCTCTCTCTTTATCTCTGTCTCTCTCTGTCTCTATCTTTTTTATTATTTCACTTTCTCTCTTTTTCCTTCTCTCTCTCTTTATCTCTGTCTCTCTCTGTTTCTATCTTTTTTATTATCTCACTTTCTCTCTTTTTCCTTCTCTCTCTCTCTCTCCCTCTTTCCCTATCTTTTCCTTATCTTTCTTTTTTTCTCTCTTTCAATTCATATAATAATAGCTCATTTTTAGAACAGTATGTTACATTTCGAACGTATATACGTACTTCTAAGCTATTTAGAGATTAGATATTTCCAAAACTTTCATATATTTATATTTATAAATATATTTCAGGTAACAATTGTTATTTGTATTAAAAAGGGTGGAAAACTTTCACTAGAAAATGGAAAAGTGAGAGAGAGAGAGAGAGAGAGAGAGAGAGTAAGAGTGAACCAATTAGATGAATGTAAATCTATCGAAACAGATCTCAATTTGTCACAATCTTTCTTTCTCTCTCTCTCTCTCTCTCTCTCTCTCTCTCATACACTTTTTTGATAGTTCCGCAAAAGGTGAAATCTCTCTGAAATTGTGTTGTTGCATGTATAATTCTTGATTTGTCTTCTCTCTCTCTCTCACTCTCTCTCTCTCTCACTTTCTCTCTCTCTCTCTCAATCTCTCTCTCTCTCTCCTTCTCTCTCTCTCTCCATCACACACACTCTCTCTCTCCTTCTCTCTCACTCTCATTCAGACGCGTTTCTCTCTTGCTCACTTTAGATATCTCTTACTCTCCTACTCTCATTGAACTACAATTTTACTTCGATATCTCCGTGAAGTCAATTTGCAGAATAAAAAAGTTATTTTTGGAATCATCAACCAGAAGTAGAAAAAAACAACTAAAACAGTTTGTATGTGTTTGATGATAATGATAAAAAAATTTTCGCCCTCTCTCTCTCTCTCTCTCTCTTACTTACTTACTTACTAAAATAAAAAATGTATATAAAAGTAATAAATCAAGAAAATAAATGAACACAGACACACACACAAATGATTCAAATGATATAAATTTTTACCTATATATAAACCATGTTGTTACGCTGACGCGAAAAACCAGGAAAAAGTCATAAAAACACAAATGAGCGCATGCGCGCACTCAACACTTGAGAAAACCTCACACCAGATTGTTAGAACATTGAGTTGTCTCTAACTATTATCGATACCATTGAGTTGTCCCTCACTATCATCGATACCATTGAGTTGTCCCTCACTATCATCAATACCATTGAGTTGTCTCTCACTATTATCGATACCATTAAGTAATCTATTACAATTTCCACGGAGAGAAACTAGTTTATATTATTATTAATAACAAACGGACATTCGTGTGGGCACACGTGAGTAATCATTGACCACGTTTTTGAGAGATTCGAATCTCTCTCTCTCTCTCTCTCTCTCTCTCGTTGAGTGCGCTTTAATTGTGATAAAGCTTAATTAATTGCGCTCAGATTGCTATCGTTGGTCCACTTTGGTGGGCCCATCGAATTTGCGCCTCACTCATTAATCTGTCTACCAATTTGCTTCACACACACACACACTCTCTCTCTCTCAATCTCCCTCTCTTTCTCTCATTCTCTCTTCCTCAGTGTGTTTCTCTCTGCCTCTTTCTTTCGCTCACATTCTCTCTCTCATTTTTACTCTCTCTTTTTCTCTCTCTCTCTCTCTCTCTCTTCTCCTTCTCTCTCTCTCTCCTATTTCTCTTCTCTCTTTCTTTTTTCTCATTCTCACTTTCTCTCTCTCTCTCACTCGGAACTGGTCTTACTGTGAATCAAAATAAACTTGACAAGATCATAAAACACATTGCATTATTATAATGATTATAGATAGATAGCGATGAAGATAGAAATAAAGAGAGAGAGAGAGAGAGAGAGAGAATGAAAAACCCGACCAGAATCAGGTATATTTATTTTAAAAAATTCAATTTTGCAGTTATAAATGTACAACATGTTCAACAATAACTGATTTTTTGTTTGGCGAAAAGAAGTGTCGAAAGCGGGTAAAGTTGAACACTAGTTGTAAGGGTTGAGAGTTAGGTTTGGTTCTTGTAGACAAAGCAAGTCTGTTATTCCAGATTTCATTACGTAATCATATGAAAACCCTTTGCGTGAACGTCCATATATTCTAGTTCTCTAGTTAGTAATAATTAAATTACCAGGCGATGTGACTCTTAAAGTGCCAATTTGTTTTTTTTCAAATAATCGTTTGAAAGATATTGAAGATGCTTCATGATGCTTCTGTGCTATTAAATTAATCGTCCAACGCAACATTGGCGAATTTGGTAGCGATTTTGTCAATTATTCCAGATTTCATTACGTAATCATATGAAAACCCCTTTGCGTGAACGTCCATATATTCTAGTTCTATAGTTAGTAATAATTAAATTACCAGGCGATGTGACTCTTAAAGTGCCAATTTTTTCTTTTTCAAATAATCGTTTGAAAAATGTCCGCTTTTTGCTTGTCCACCCTTGTTCAATTCTTTCCAATATTGATTGATTGATTGGGTCGAGTCGCACGACTTGGACTGTGTTCCACCTGTGTAAGGTGGTAAAACCCATGAAGACATCCGATGTTGTAAGCAATTATTTTCAAATTGAAAACTGGAAGCCGCGAATAAGCCAGTAAAATATAGCCAATTAATTCATAATGGCGAGGGTTCACATGAGGCCTGTGCAAGTGTTGCAAGGCATAGTGACATGGTCTGCAGAACGGAGAGAACCCTAGGACACTCTACCAAGTGGAAGCTGAGTAGCAAATTGGTGTCGTGAGAACGAGGCCTCCTGAGGAAGTCAACGAGGCAAAATGCTTGTTGAGACCCGAATGAAGTCGTGGTGTACACTAGTAGCCTGGGATTTTGGATGGCGCTCGATGCGACAAAAGGCTACAGGAACAGCTTGTGGGTTGTCAACCAAGAGGCTGAAGCATCACTGTTCGAGAAATTTAGATTTGAAAAGAAAGGGGGAGGTGTTGTGGTTAGCAACAATACTCTGGATTGAGTATAAAGCCACCACTCCTAGCGTCTTGTAAGACCACCTTTTATTGTAGATTTCTGTTAAATACATTAAATCCGGTGCTGATCGCAACAATATTAATTAATTAATAAATTTTGTTTAACGTAAGTTTATACTGATTAATTTCTTTTGCCCATTTTAGAGAGACTCGGTCTCGGAAAACCAGTCTCTCTATTAAAAACAGTTGTCCGGCTTTCTATGATCTCGGAAACTATACATCAGATCTTGGTGAAACTTGCCACAGATGTTCATCTCACCACCGGATTTTTCAATAAATTATCACAATACCTG
>WURS02326576.1:0-18089 GCA_011762765.2 Rhinocypha anisoptera
CTAAATTATCAACGTGTTTTCACGCTTGACTAACTCCTTTACCTGTGGGGACAATGAAGTGGTTTCGGGACCGTGGGGGGAGGTAAGGAGGAAGGGACCTCTCTCGCGGGCGGGTAGTTAGAGGGTGGGGATTAAGCGAAGGGCAGGGAGAAAAGGAGGGTCACGCAATGAAGGCTTACGGTTTATTTCGAAATTTTCGCAATCGGGACGATTGAAGTATACTGAGCAACGGTAGAATCCAATGAAAAAGGAGGATACGTATTTTCGATACAATGATAGCCAGTGGGAAGAATACGGAGTTGAAGAGGGATTTATGTTAAGGTAAGGTGAGGTAGTTTTTATTTGGACTTCAAAAACCTACCTAAGCCGGTAGATATTATACTTCATATTTATCGCTCAAAGGTATCGACAGAAAATATGCCGAGACATTTCTGTAGGCAGGCGAAAGCTGAGCCGCCCTACTTCCTAACAGATCCTATATATTTTGCATTGGATCATGAGGCTTCATAGCAATAATATTTTTTCCGTTGTTACCCTTTACTTCTATGTTAACGCTGAATGCAACCAGTGATTAGACTCAAAGGTAGTAGTTTTTTAACCTCAGTGAGAATTGAACTAACTTCTTTCAATCTTTACTTCTGTTAACTACGAAAATCTACATATATATATACTAACTACCATTTCAGAATAGAAACTTACAAACGTACAACACTATCGTCAACACCGAACGATGACGCCTCATTTCTATCGTACATCACTATATAATTTTCTCCATGTGGTATGTTTTGCATAGGTACCCTCCAAACTCCTCACCTCTCCAAAAATTGATTGGATTTATTCCACTGCAGTTACGTCTCAAGCGTACAGAGTACGAAATATACACGTAACGTCCTGAATTTTTTGAGTAAGAATTATCAATTAAGATACGCCGTCCATCGGTTTCACCCACTTTGGTGAAATTGGTACATTTTATAAGGATTTTTAAACTTTTGTGGGTGATTTAAAATTAAACATGGTTATGTCTTTGCATCAACTGTCTGAGGAACACAAATCACTATTATTGGTTATATGAGACAGACAATTTTTACGTTATTCTCTCAGATTTACAAAGGAACTGCAAATTACAGTAAGCGCAAAGGATCAATATTTTTTTAACAAGCAGGAATCCCTACTGAAAGGCCGACATAGATAAGAAAATCGCCCGTAATCCTCCGTTCACCAGGAGTTGTATGCAGCGTGACGACAAGCAATGGTGCAAGACAATCCCACGTAACGACAATATCGATGCATTTGATGGTTCTAACGGCTTATCGTCATTATTAAAAGTATCAGTATCCATGAAAAAGGCTCACTATGTACTTGTCGCTCCTTTGGCGGGATATGTTTCGCAGAGTACGTAATCTAAAAGCTTATACAAGGTTAGAGGTACGAAAGAAACAAATTTGTTTAAGACACTAAGCACTAACTATACTGTTAATCGATCTGAAGAGAAATATTTCTCAACACTAAATACACGGAACACAGAGTATGAATTATTTTCTATTATATGAGTGATCAATGCAGGTATGTAAAATCAAATATTGCACGCCTCCTCCGACCCAGCTGAAAACATGGAGTTTAGAAAAATAGAGTATAAATTTAAAAAATTTAGTGTACCGAAAAAACTTTCTTGAAAGCAAAATAAAATTACATAATACTTTAAAATGTCATTTTTATGAATTTTAATGAAATTGGTTTTGATAACTATGGAGAGAGGAACTGGGATGGTTCTGATTCCTATAAAATGCTTATAATTGTGGATACAATAAAATTTCTAGTTTGAAATGTTAAATAAATATTCTAGGTTCACTCCTTTAACATTATTTTTTCCAGAAAAAATAAGAACTCAATATTAAATCTCTAATGCATATATATATATATTGAAAAATTAATAAATACTATGTATCAACTTTATCAAATATCACCGTTGCATTGGATTCCCATATAAGCATAATTGTAGTCAATATTACGTTGGAAGCATTAAATTGCATCATATGGTTTGTTTACCATAAAAATTGATACTGATGTTGCGTTACTTGTGAAAAAAACATTAGTGATATATATGAAATATCTAGTAAACAAACAGAAAGTATATATATATATATATACTTTCTTTTTCGTATTGTAGGCGTATTTCATGCATGTATTGCAGGATTTTTGTTATTGATATTTCGATATTCTTTTTTAATTGATTTATCTTTTCCTGATTTTAAGGCTTAATAATTAATTTAACTCTGTACGTATAGCACTGATAAAGCTAAATTAGTTTAGTCAATATTTTGTCAAATTGAACAATTTTATGGTAAGCGTGGATGAAAAGATTTCATCGGGATCAAGATTTTTTGGACTTTGGGATAATGTATATGGATGCACATTATTTATCTTTTTATAATCAATAGCCATGATCTTATTTAAAGGATTCTAAAACTCTTAGTATAAAATAAACAACTAGGAAATTCCAAAAAATAACATGTTTGAATGAATTGAATGTTGAATTCTTTGATCAAGGTGAAAGTGATGAGTGCTATTTTTTTTACATTACCTAATGATGATAGTTTTTAACCTCAAAGACAACACAAGATAAAAGGAAAAATAAAAATTTTCATGCCCAAATAATACGTCGAAAATAAATTAATAATTGAGAATAAGTACATTATCATGAGGGAATTCAAGGGTTATTTAAATTACAGAACATTATAAAAAAATCTCAAAAAATTAATAAAATGATTATGGCCAATAAGATACGAGGAAAAATAAAAAAAATTCTTGTCTTTATGCATGAATTGCATTATTTATTTCGTCAACAATTATATTTAAATATATGTAAACGCACCCGTATCCTTTTCACATTGCCGGTAATTGAATTTTTTACTAGATTTGACTTTGAACTCGGCTTTGGCTAAACAAAATTAAAGCCATTTCAGGTCATGATATTCCGAGGATATTCTTCTCTGCAGAGTGATGTAATGCGCTTATTCCGTTTGTGGGTTGCACGAGTACCACTTACCGAGCAAAATTCATCATGGGAGGGAAGAAAGAGGGATTATATCCTGTGAAAACTTGCGCCTGACGTTGAAACTTGCTTAGCGCAACTCCTACGTTTTTCCTCCTCCCTCATCGCCCTCTATGGGAAGGAACATTAAACCCCTTGAGATCTAAGCGCTGCGGTCTTTCAATCCCAGTATTTACGATCCAACCCTAGTCACTGGATTAAATTTAATGGGATCTCCCGACCACCTGTCTTCACGAATTTCTGTATTGCAACGAGGGCCTGCCTCATTTTTGTTTCACCGTTGTCATCAAATACTAGACGTATTTTTATTCTTTCATACCTGCATCCATTTTCTCTATTTTTATCGCCTTGCCTGGCGAAGATACTACCCCGGAATTATGTGGCCACACGATTTTCTATTCATTATTTCTTCGTACATACATTACATACTGAAAACCTTATACCACCTTCTCGAGGGATTTATGTTCCATGATGGTTGAAAAGAGGATACGAAAACATATAAATTCCTGAGAGTCACCCTAGGCTATCTTAGTTCCATCGAATGAGAAAAATCTCTTCCTTTTATTGCAAAATAATGACTGCACAAACCTCATTGTAATAGCATGCATGGTAACCCGTCTATTATTAGGTATTAGATGTACCCTAAAAAATCTCAATCTCATAAAAAGTCTCATCACCAAATTATTATGTTGATTGTTAGCCCAAGAGTGTCTAAAATTTTAAAAATTTACATTTTTCTCTTGCATCTGTACGACTCCCATTCACCTAAGCTAATTTTAAGGGATATTTCTTCATTTTGCGTGTTAACTGATAAAAAGCATGTTATAAAATGTCATATATTTCTATGGGTACTTTTAATAACTTTTAATACTCCGAGGAACTAAATTTTTCGGATAAAATACGTTATCTTTATCTCATTTCAGATGCTCTTTCTCAAATACAATAATGAACATTTCACCTGTTTATCCTTTTTAGCCCAAAAGTGAATATATTCAGTAGAATACGTAGTAAGTTATTTTCTCTTATTCAAAACGCAAACGTCAGAAACATTCCCTATACGCAGACATTTATACAAGACAAGCTAATTTATTTAATGATAGACTCTGAAAAATTATGGTCCCTTACTTCTCAATTGTTTAGAAATAGAAGATTATAAAGAAGAAATTGAGATAGTAAATTTTCGTAGCATTTATCCACTTCACTACAATTTTCATATTTCTATAAATTCCACCCAATACTCAGATATAAGAAAAATATTCTTAAAAATGTTCTCCTTCATTTCTTTTCTCGTTTATACATTATATTTTCATTCTACAGTAAGAGAAATAAATTTTTCAGAAAAAATTATTCATGTTAGAGTACGACCAATTACATATGTACATATACATATTTATAGTCTATTCTATCAGTGTTTCGCTCAAATAAGCTCCTCTTCTAAATGCAATTTTTACAGTCAACGGCAAAAGTAATTAATTTTTTACTCATCATCTACACACATAAACAAATTAAATTTCATTCCTTATTACGAAAACTTAAGAAAGCCTTCATTTAAATTCTCATCCAGATTCTTTTTATATTTATAATCTTATTTTATGAAATTAAACCATAAATATAAATAAAACCAAAAAACATAAATATAACCAACCCTTCCACAATATCTCTCTGGGACTGTGTTTATAATAAAAAGTTAAATAAAAATAATATATTATTTTTTAAAGTTTCATAGAATATTTTAAGTATAAGATAAACGGAAAACAGTGCTACAAGCTTATTGGATATTTATAAGTGCACAAGATTACATTTTTTAAATAATGTGCCCGTGTACACATAATCCGTAACCTACTCTTAATCTACCAATATTTACGAACTTTCTAATGTAATTTACACCAATATCCTGTATTTTTAAAGCGCTACTTACAAGCATAATATCTAGAACTTTCTATATTCCAACTAACACTATTTCTGAAATTTGTTTCAGCCTTAATTACGATTAATTAATTAAATTAGGGAAAATATGTTAATCAGGTTCACACCAAAACATTAGTTATAAAGAATATTTATTTGAAATTACCGAAAAAGTTTATCTATTTGAAGTTAAAGGTGTCTTGTTCTCGACATAAATTTACATTTATCATTATAATTAAAAGTCTTACAATAGAAATCCTCAAATAGACGTAAATTCTAACCGCACATCACTATACCACACACTGCTTATTTATCTTTCTTTTATATACTGTCATTAAGAGTACTTTTGCGTTACAGATATGCGCTTTCAGATGAATCTTTCTTAATTACTTCATCAAAATTTGTGATTATTTAAATAGTAACATGCAATTTTGTAATAACTTTGTATATACCTTAAGTAATTATAAATTAAAGGAATTTGAAACCCGAATTCATTATGATCCAGCATAACCTTTTTCCCAAAGAATATTTCGACGTATACTCCATTGAATGTAGTAAAAAAGTTTACAAACTTAGAAATAAGCGTTGTCTACTTCTGAAAAATATGTCTGAATTGTTCAGAAGGAAAATACAACAGAATTGGTGAGAAAAGTTTAGATAATCTCATTAAAACGATACCAAATATGATTTATCTAGCTCCAGTGACCTCCCTCAAACGTAAAAATTGTCAGTCATTTTTGCATGAAATTTAAATTTTATAGAATCTATTCCTGGTAGTAAAACTGGAAAAAGTCAGAACAGCTTAAAAATGCCTTTCTTCTCCTATCCTGTCACCTATCTACCATCCTCTATCAGCCGGCCATCCGCTATACAAACACTAATTGTGTGAAACTGTTCTCTCAAACCTGTGAAATTGCAGTACATCATTCCGCATTGATAACATTGCCCAAGAGGATTAAGATAAAGAGCAGTTCATGACAGTATTTACTGCCCCCCAAGGACTTACTATCGACGATATAGTCCCCAGACACTGAATACACAAAACATTGTCGATAGTCTGTCGTATGACCAGGTGCTGTGTCCGCCCCCTGACTCTTGGCTCAATTATACTTTTCTTTAAGTGAATGACTTGACGCTAGCAAATTGGATGAGCGGCGTTAATTTAAATAGTTGAAAAAATAATGGTAAACTGGAACTACAGGTAATATATATATATATACGCTTTTTCAATCTCGGTGTTTAATGTATTCCAACTTAGAACAATATTTGAGATATCGTCAACCGCCTTGGAGGAAAATAAGTCATGAAAAATATGCAATAACCGCATTGAAACGTATCTCTCGTCACACTTAATGACAATTATCAGAAAAAAGTATCAGTTTCGTATTTATAATAGCAATGAATCAGATCGAATAGCAATTTAATGCATGTACGGTAAGAATAGGAGACAAATTTATATAACAAATTAATGTTAGATAATCATTTCGAGGAATTACTTTCCATGCTTACATAATATACGATATATTTGCTATAGGCCAAAAATAATCATTTCTCAAACCATTTATATTCTTGATAAGAGTTATTACTAAATATTTCTTTGTGAATATTCCAAAATGGCAATGTCTTCTGACCAATAAAAAACACATAAAATAGAAATCAATCATATAGTAGATCTATTAATTTTAAAGTTGAGGAATAACACAATATCCTGGTGGGATGCAACCTGCAATGTGTATGTGTTTTTGTCGTTGCATGGATACCTGGATATCTTAATGCATACCTTGATACTCTCTGTGGAATTGCGAGCGTCACATTGAAGTCAAACACGAAGTAGACTTTGAAATAATTTATGTATTTGTTAAGACCAAGGCTACTAAAAAGACAATTTTGTATATTTATGTTTTAAAAATAAAAAAGCACATTCTTAGCTGTTCAACAGCAAATCATTCAGAACATTTTAATTAAAATAATGTTTATATCCTGCATTTTACTTTACCTGCGAGATTATCACAGTGTCGATTTAGCTAAAGCTAACAAGTTCAATTCGAACTATATTTTTCGGTCAATACCTCAAAACTCATGGAGCAAACTAGTACGAATATAGTATGAATTAATGTTAAGGAAAAAGTATTTATATTTTTCAAATAAATGACCAAAATGACCAAATGAGCTATATATTATTCTCCTATAAGTCTGCTTTCGAGTGTTGTCAATATTCCTAATTCGAAAGAGAAGCTATACGGACATAATAATTGATTACATAATGGAATACTATATACTTATCACTACACTGGTTTTCAACGATCACTATATTTAATATTAAGTTGGCACTGGAAAATAGAAAAATCTTTTCCAATCACCTTACATTATTCTAACCAAATAAGCAGATATATATATATATATTAATTTTATGATAAATGTATATAAACAGAGGATACTGGAGAAGAAGGCACCGCGAGGAAGACAGAGGGACGTTTAGGGCAAATTATAAGAGACTTTAGAAAGGACTACTTAGGGGTATGAGTTACGAAAAGATGGAGAGCTGCAGTCAACCAATGTTCAGATTGAAATACTCGTGACGATGAAGCAAATACACACAATAAATCTTTTGAATGGTGGGATAGTTTATTTCAATCGATATTGGCTCTTGAGGAATTGATACTGCGGAAGACAGGATACATTTGATAAGTGGCGAGACTAGCAGAAAAAAGGAAGGATATCAAACGAAGAGGCAAGAATGGGAAGAAGTATAACAAGTCTTGGATACAGGAAGCTTTAAGGAAATCTGAAGGGGAAAAATCATATATATATATATATAGATGGATAGATATTTAGGCGACCTAAAAAGATAATTGAATCGTTATTTGTTTCTGAAGTAAATTGATAAGAAATTAAATGTACCTACAGCTGCTTGAAAAAGAAAAAAATGAAAAACGAAAGATTAAAATAAACTTCCCTCTTCAGGTTTTAATAGCAAGGGAAAAAGTGGTGGTATTCCATTCGAGGAACTACAAAAATTGAAGAACTATAAAAAAAGAGAAAAACATGTAAAATTTATATCAAGAAAGATATTATAGAATTTTATTATAATAACACCCTACTACAATATTTTCACCAATTAATTCAGCGGAAAAGGCAAAGTTCTCTAGTTACGGCGCCGCATCGAAAACCAAAGTATAAAAGGAAAATAAAATAGAAACAGTTTTGAAGGAAAATTACAAAAGCAAAAAGTGGAAAGCTTTATACACATGCGATTCTAAAGTTGATGCCGCCATAATTTAAAATTGTGCACAAATGTTTAAATATATTAATAACCTTTTCTATTAGAAAAGGAAAAGTTAAACTACTATAACATGAATAGGCTTATGAATTTTACCAGGAATTTCAATAAATTGAACGCAAGGGAAAAGAAAAAAATGTTATAGAAAAAAGTACCTAACCTATTCTCGAGGAGAAATTCCGTTTATTCCGCTTCGTCCAAAGGACCGTTGGCAAAATATGATACTGTATCCAGCTGGGTTTATTCCCATCGGATAAGTTTTGCCGATAAGGGGCTACAGGTAAGTAGACCTTCTGAATGGTTTCCGATATTAGTTCTACACCTTTGTCGTTGGTCTGAAGATACCAAAGACTTTTTTTATAGTGTTAATACACCCATATATATATATATATATATATATTTATACAATTTATACGCTTGACTACGATAAAAAATAATTCTGATCCACTATTTTCCAAGCATATTTCGGATCTCAATGCCAGTAAAACATTTTCTTAAATATTTTTGTGCGATAACTTCGTAAAAGATTAACTGTTTTGCAGATAATTTTATTAAAACTTTTATTCACAAATGAGTCATATAAAATGGTTTTTAGAAAATAGTAGTAGTTTTTAGGTTTAAAATGTGCATTGAATTTAAAAAGATAAATATATATATTTATTTATTTAATTATAATATTTATTACATGTGAGGACTAGCTTATATTAACTAAAAATTAGAATTTTGCTGGGTTCGAATTTTAAAGTGATATCATTATGTCGAAAAAAAACTTTTTATTGATCCTTATATACTCGAATCAAGAGAAGTTAATTTTACAAGAGAATCGATCACTTCTTAAAAATATTACCAATACTGAGTGGCCTCGGAGGTTTTTTCTGCAGTTCCAATAGAAGAAAATCTGGATCCCGAGCTTCGCGAGCGAAATAAAAAATGAAATAATAGTAAATATGGCCTCGCCACGTAAATTATAGTTGAACTAAATGTACTTTACATAAATTACTAAAATCTACTAATGTAATCTGACCAATAATATACCCGCATATCATTAAATCGCAGTTTATTCTAATTCTCCATCATTTATTAATTGGTAAGTTGAATGTTAATCTTCTTCTAACAGTAACAGGAATTGAAGTCACGGATAACTTCTTAATACGCCACGCGCTAAAAAATCCATTGGTCTCCCAAAAAAGTCTCCGTTTTCATTACCTGCATTTAAAAATAACTTGATTTTTTATCACAACAATGCTAAATATAACTGTTTCATAGTAAAAAATGGGCTTCTACGGGACTAATAATCACTCCTATATACTATCTACATAATCGTAAGATCGTCATTACGATTCTTTACATTTTAATTGAAAACGCCTAAAACCACATTACAATACGTTTTGCGGCAAATTCACCTCCTCCTCCATCTTCCACCATTCCCCTTCTCCACTTCTGGAGGAGGGCAGTTTAACATCAAAATAATGAAAAAGTTGTTGAACATGGAAAAACAGTCATGAAACATTCTAAGACTAACTGCATCTGTATTATTACGCCTCAGACACATCCATATGGTGAGAGTAATGTGAAACGCAAAACTAAAATGCGAAAACAGTTTTTTTTCATTTCCATTACCACTCCCGAAGTTACTCATCCTTTACGATAGAGAAAAAACCTTCTCCAATATGAAACTGAAATATTTTGGCCACATTTAAAATGAATAATTCAGGCACTGGACCTGATAAAATCGAGTGGTTTTGGCGAGGTCAGGTATTTGCCATGGGGATTTTCCTTGATAAAATCGAAATAGGAGGACCCTACAAGAATGAAAGTAGCGGTAAAGGCATGAAATAATGTATTCCACAAAGCAATAGGAATTTTCAGCCAGCAAGGACTGGGAAGATAGAGAGGAAGAAGGAAGTGAGACTGAGAGGGCGGATATAAAGAGGCGCTGAGCAGGCGGACCGGGATCATTTCTGGATGTCACCCTGCTTGTCGAAAAGAACCTTTTTATCATATAAACTCCAATCCTACGATGAGAAATAGACTTGTACATTTACTTTAATTTAATGAATACATTTCGTTTCACAGCAATATGCGTGTGCGATTGATATTTTCGTGAATATGTACTTTTGTCTAACTTATTATTTGTCATATTATTTCAGTATTATTAATTGTGTCACACATCACCACGGTTGAAATATTATTTCTTCGTCAAATGAAATATGAAAATCACCAAAGGTAAGACGAAAGCATTGCTTTTTGCAATTTACACCAAATAGTAAGAATATTTTATTAGTCATGATTTTAATGGCATTCCCTAATGAAAATTATGTTATCTTTTATGAAATTGACGAAAGGACTTCCTAATTTATTAACAGACTCAAGATACATTTTGTAATTTGAAACTGTGAAAATTACAAGTATAAAATTAATGGTTGGAATGAAAGATATTTCATAATAAGAAGAATATAAAAAAATCGTTAAGATATTAGGAAAAATATCTCATTCCAACCACGGGCATTCAAAACTTCCACAAAATAAAGCCTGAGA
This sequence comes from Rhinocypha anisoptera, assembly GCA_011762765.2. Lineage (NCBI taxonomy): Eukaryota > Metazoa > Arthropoda > Insecta > Odonata > Chlorocyphidae > Rhinocypha > Rhinocypha anisoptera. Next base: position 10,776 of record WURS02326576.1, read on the forward strand.
CCAACAACTTTAAATATGGAATAGCTTCTATATTCTTTGTACGTTACTATAAAATATGCGATAAAAAATTATGTTCTAGTCTATGATTGTGAAAAGAAACTATTTCTATTACTTAAGTTGACTGAGCTACGCAAATATGGAATTTTTGAAGTGCAAATTTCAAAAGTGATAGCAGCATTGCCTAGTCTATAACTTTACTCTCCAGTTATAGTATTGCTGCATTATAGCACATCCATACACCCACAAATCTTTAAATTTGAGTTAAACTGCCCCATTATTCTTTCAAACACATCCGTGCGCTTCTTGTCTCTTGAAATTAGGACCAAATCACTTTGTCGTTCGGCCATTCATCACTATTCACGGATCGTAGAAAATGGTCAACGGTGATGATATGACTCTTCAACATGTGCAAGACTATGCCGTGAAAGTAGACATAATCTGCTCGAAAGACCTCTGTTGATTATCACACACCTCCGGCAGCAATCGGCGGGTTTTTTTTAAGGTTATTTCGGCGGGCACAATCACACACCGCCCAACATCATTCACATTGCCCCGTGATGAGAATCCGCGGAAACCATTCCAAGCTCTCGAACGCCGCGGAGAATACTTTGGCAACTCTCCGACGTGTCAGTGAAACGAAGAAAAAAAAACAAAGATCGAACTCGGAGAAGGGTTCCGTATTTCGGGGGTGAGGGGGAGTGTTTCCGGCGAGGTCTTTCAGGGTTTCGTCGGTGGGTTTGGGACCCGGGTGACGTGGATGGCTGGAGATGGGGGGAAAGGTGAGCCCCGGGCTTTGGGTGCAGGTCAGGGGAAGTAGAGAGAGAGAGAGAGGTAGTCGAGTAGAGAGTGTGGGCGAGGGAAGAGGTCCAGAACGAAGGAAGTGCGTTCGGCACATGCGGCAGACTCCCCGTCCGCGTGAGCAAGGTGGATGATTGATCGTCCGAGAAATGTCAATGCGTCAGCTGTTTCGAACGACGGAGAAATTGAAAGTGAAATTTGTTCTGCAGGGAGACAGAGAAAGAGAGAAGAGTTGGAGGAAAAAGAGGACGAAGAAGAGCAGGTTTCGTGTAGGGCGGAGGGAAGACAAGCGGGAAATTCTGTGAAGGGAGAGGGCAAAAGGGAAGTTTTGGAGGACAAGGATGGAAACGTCGGGTGCGCCGACCGACGGGTAAAAGAAAAATACGATCCAATACTGAAGGAGACAGGGCGCGGAGAGACGAGAAATATTCACCTTTTAGTAGTCCTGACATTATATTCAACCCTAAACTGTTCCTTTAAGACCAGAAAAATTGATGATATCAACTCAAGATTATTCTAGGTGAAAGCGAAAGGAAATAAAATGTAATCTTCAGTTTGACTAAGCTCTCAACTACCTGTGAGATCCCGAGGAGACCGTGGTAGCTAGAGCTCTCTGCTACTGCAAGAGGGGCCCTGGTGCAAGTCTCAATTATACCTCTGAATACCTTGAGTTAAACCCAAGCTGAGAGGATTCCTGGACGCAAGATTCTCCTGGGAAACCACAGACGACAAAAGAAAATCCCTTATCAAACATAGAGTATAGTATTGGGTAAGTCTTCCTCACAGTTATCGAACCGATCTAAGAATAGTAGATTATGATTTAAATAAGATTGGATTGGGAGCCAGTGTATTAAATTTTCAATGTGTTCACGTAAAATTACCAGGGCAATTACCTTCAAAACTTTAAGGTTTTACATTACGCATGACAGCATTACATAAGGTCGCTCCAATACAATATTAATTAGTTGAGTTGGCTCTCCTGTATTAAAGAATTTATTATACAATAACATGATATTCAAGGCGTTCTTTTTCAATAAATTATTGTATTACTATTTGTTAAATCATTCGAATTAATTAGACAATGAGAATCAATTTTAGAATTGAGGTCGAATATATTTTTAAATGGAATGAGGAACAAATTTATTGCATATTTGAGAGAATGGTAAAGGGATGCTTAATTTAAAAAAAAAAAAAACAAAATAACACGAGAATTAGGTTTTTCGCCGACGTGATGCGGTACTTTCGCGGACCTACATTTCCATGGTCAGTTGATGTCAGAGAGACCGTAAATCATCGGTTCCGCATGCAGAAAACTTCCCCTCGCTCACTAAAAAAATGTCCTATCTCAGGGGTCCTAGGAAAAAAGGGGAGGGCGAGGGAGGGGGTTAAAAATGGAAATTTTCAACCATCCCGAGCACGGTGAAAGTTTCGGCCGCAAACCAACCGGAACGACAGATTAAATTCGTCCTCCCAAGCGACTTTGAGTCGCATAAACTTCCACCCTTGTGACAATCCTTCGGACGTGAATTAAAAGCGGAAAATCGAACGTGTCTCCGCGAGGGCCATTGTATCGCGAGGAAAATAAAAGGCACACACACACACACTGTGACGGAGAACATTGCGGGCATTGGAAAATTGTCAAAGAGACAAATGAAAACTGCGCAGTACGTGCATGCAAACTGAGCAAATGAGGACATGCCGAGTTCCCTAGCCGTGGAAATAAATCGCTTCGAACAGTGAGTGTGTGTGTGTGCATTGTGTTTGTCTGTGCATGCATGCGCGCGTTGAAGAGGGTGATGAGAGAACGTGTTCCCGCGTAACAGTTCCCGTGCTGGGAAAATGGGGCACGCGAAGTCGAGGTGAGTGAAGGAACGGCATAAGAAAGAAATGACAAGGAATCAGCTTCGCTGCCAACGTTGGATCCTGTGCAAGTGCGTTGCTATGGTTGAAATTGCCAATATTGCTACTGTAAGCATGATATTGGAATGTGGAATTCATGGGTGTTTCCCTCTGAAGAATTATTTCCCAGCCTATGCACGTGTTTGAGAGACAGAGTGTGTGAGAGAGGGAAAAAACCTAGAGTTTAGCCTCGCCAGATGTGATGACAATCCCTTCTCCCGCGGGAACATGAATCAGGTGCAGTCATTCCAAACTTGCGTGTTCGGATCCCCTCTCTGACAGTCTTACTGTTTTCAACAGTGGCCTGGAATAACTCCTCCCCCGTTCATATTCCAGAGGGAGCGAATCTCCTACTTTTCAAGACATGTTTCTATTAGTAATTGTAACTGATGTCCATGTATCCGTGGATTGTAGCAAACTTTTTCTCCTTTTCCAAGTCCTAGACAATAATATCACGCGATAATAAAACAATCCTCAAATTTCCAATTCTACGAAGGGTTGAGTCATCTACCATAGTCTGTTATATATATAATCACTTCGAAAATTTTCACAATGTGAATAATATTCGTTCGAACACTAGTGGAACGTACAGAGACACAGGACAAAATGTGGGAGTGGAGTAGGTTGGCTAAGTGGGACGGAGGGGTTGTGAAAATCGGGCAAGTTTTACATCTCGGGCGGTGGCAGGAGTATATATATATATATATATATATACATATATATATACATTATAAGACACACGAAAAACATAGTTCATAATTAAACGAATTATTTTGTCTTCCTAAACCGAGAATTCGGAAACACACGTAAGTGTTAGTATTCTTTTATGTGGGAAATACATATTTTTCTCGTGCGTTTTTTTCAAGTAAAACTCTTTCACATGTGTGAACTATTCAACGTACGAGTTATATATATAATATATACACACACAAAAATTTGTTATTTTTTCCATTTTTATACATGTATTGATCTTACCACAACTTAAGACTCAGTGCAGTGGCTCAGTCCTTATTTGCTTATTAATGTGTCATAGTGTCCAGTATGAACAACCATGAAATAAATCAAAATATAATATTATAGTAGAGTGGTGGAATCCGTGCTTTTACAATATACTTTAAAATTTTAAAACGACAAGCAGCAGTGTATATTTTGTGTTAATCTCTGGCCGGCCGGAAATACTTTGCTAGTTGTTTGTTTGTTTGCCCAAACTATAACTAAGGAAATGTGAATTTAATATTAGATATTCAGAAGAAGAGTATGGTAAGTTAAAACTATTCCTTTTAGTTGAAGTTTAAAAAAATAAACTTACATATATATGTATATAAATAATATATAATATATTAATAGAAGTTTTAATTTATAAACAATTATTTATATTTATCAGCCAAAATTTGCATTTAATTCCTTTGGTACTTTTTTCGCTATAAACATTTTCCAGGCTTCCATTTCCTTTTCCAAATTGATAATATCAAGATCCATACAAATTTTTGTTACAAATTATATGTAAATTACATCATCGGGTACAGACTCGCAAAAACCTAATTTCACTGTTACTTGTTAATTTGTTGCATCGGTATTCAAAATGTATTTGATGTTTTCTTCGATGACAAAGAAGAAAGAATCTATGAACGTACTAAAAATGCATACCATTAGTACATTAATCCAACAGAAATTATATTTTGAATATTTGAAAGGCCTAGTTCACAGAGGATTTAAGGTATCAAAATATATAAATAACTTTTGAGCGTGTCCTGGAATTACGGACATGGTGCACAGAAATCCCCCTCCGAGTTCAAAACATTATTCCATTTTATTGGAAGGTGAGGAACGCTTGATAGCCGCGGTAAAATAAAGTCAACCCTTGATGTATGTTAAGAATTGCCTTGAAAATTGTGAATTCCGCCCATGGAATGTGCGTGCAGGGTACTTCAGATAATGATGACAAGCTTAATCAGACGGGTGGAGGCAGCTGAATACAAACTGCCTCGTTTAAGATGTAATCTACTCCACGGATTCTGTTATATGAGGATTGCACGTCCTCTGTCCCACACCCGTATGCTAATGAAGGGAGTTAGCTTCACGTGTAAATCTCATTTGGACATAAAGACTGCTACCCTGAGGATGAAAGAAAGGATGGAGGGGAGGAGAAAGTGAAGCGGCGGCGGCGGATGAGGAGACCCGCGGTGGGAAACATTCGATGAAAGGGAAAGGGAGGTGAAGCGGGAAGTAGGTTGAGTGATGGGGATGATGAGGAAATACATTATAATTTGAGCGGTTAAATCTTCGTGGTCTACGGGTTAACTCGCAACAGCACCTCAGAATGAAATAGAAGATTATTTAAGCTACCAGAATGCCCTCGGAATAAGGCACCCAAAAGACAATGGCTGAATGACGTAGTTTAAAAAAACGTGCGCAAGAAATCCATGCGATTAATTTATTTTGGGATTGTTGCTGCTAACAAGGGCAGCTGGAGTGAGAACGGGGCTTTAATTTGAATTAGTATTAATAGTTGATAAATGCTCAACACATCCTTCTTCAAATTCTATGATAAATTTCTGTGCTCAAAACTGATTTACAAATATGTGGGCGACCATAATTTTTAAGATTAAGCGTCCTCCTTGTCTGATTTCTCTACTAAGGACTCCACTACGCCTAAAAATGGAGTACGTAATCTCTTTAAGGGCATCAAATATGAAACAGGAAAAAATTAAAATTTTTTTGTGGATCGCGACTTCCGGGGTTCATAAAATATAATTTAAAAAATATGTAGGCAGTCTACCACAAAAATTTATCTTTTAACATGAGTGAATAAAGTTCTAGGAAGTTCGAGAAAAAGGAATTTAAATAATGAGTACGCTAAATTTTAACACATGTTATTTCCATATATAGCATTTGAGTCAGGGAACGTATCGAGGGTACATTAATAACTATTATGAAAAATCGTAGAAGGAGAGAGTAAGGCCTTTGAAGTATCCTTATACATTTCAGTGATGATCACGCAGCTTGAAGTTATGCAACAGTAAGGAAAAAGAGCGTATCTGTTCAAGAGAAATGTGGAACACAAGGAAAGACCCCGTAATAATGATTTTTAAATATATACATTTAATTAGTATTGCGACATGTATATTAAAATTTCAAACAGTCGTCATTTAAATGCATATCATGTACTGCCTAAAGTATTGCGAACGATTAACGTCAATGTAATACCGCACTGTATTTCTTTAGAAAACGTCGTGAACGCAAAAAGAATATTTCTGAATCAAAACAAGTTTATGCAAAAGAATACTCAAGGAATGTTTACTGTCATCAGCATTCTCGGCGTAATAAATATGCACAAAAGGTTTGTAAATTGACCTGTAATTTGAAGAAACGTACCCCTGGTTGTTTGGGTTACGTTTTAAAGCTTATCCGGGGATGTGCTTTCGAGACGGGAGGAGCTAAAAAAAAAGAAACATAAAAAGAGGACTTGGCGGGAAGGGTTCTATGAGAGATGGGCGAACACCTGCCCGTTGGAGCCCGCCCTAACTTTGTTAAAAGGGGGGACCCCGTGTCGGTGGGTATGGTAGTGCACGCTCCCTTTCTCCTTTCCCCTTTCTCTCAAACCTTTCGCAACCTCCCAAAGTGATACCCCACCTTTCTCTCCCTCTCACTCCCTCCCTTCCTCTCTCTCTCTCTATTTCTCTCTCCCCCTTCACCCGTACCAGCCATCCCAGACTCTCTCACGCCTCCGTTTAAAACCGTTTCCTTGTTTCGCTATATTTCCTTACTCTGCTGCCAAGACTGGATCCCACGCGTGGTGGCGGAACGGTCGACGAGCCGGATGCGAGGCACACGAGACGTAAAACACTTCCTAGAAAAGCGTGGTTAAGTTCAGATTGTTTTTTTTCAGAATGCAGTCTGTGCGATTGCATGATGCTACATACTTTTTTGATAAATTACGAAAATAATGGGAAAATTCAGAAAATTTCTTAGAAAAAAATTTGGGTATTTGGAAAGAAATGGAAAAGGGGGGGGCGGATGAAACCTGAAAACCCGCCAGACTACACGCCTCCGGAGGCTTAGCGCAAATGAAAGGCGAAAAATAAATATAAATATCTTCTCTGGTACCCGAGGATAACGCATATTCCCGGAAACCAGTTGTACCCGAAATAAATATATAGTGGAAAAATACAGGGTCCTCAAACTTCTCTCATTTTCCTTGTGATTATCTTGTGCGTTTACTTTTCCTCTTGCCATGTAGTTTATTAATCACATCTAACGTTTGCGACAACGAACAAACAACGCCAATGCGTAGTACGTAAGTGTTTTAAGGAGATGCATTTAGAAGTGGAACAAAATTACCCCAAGAATTTATCGCAAAGTATTAACATCTGGGTCTTTTCACCGGGTCCCATCCGTAGCCCAGCGTAGAGTCCCAGGTATTTGGGGCTTCCAACCGTCACCTGGTAGGTGCGATTGATTTTTTTTTATCAGACTTAGTGGGACGCCGAAGGGTTGACTGACGGGCCATCACTCAAGCAACGCGGAGGGCACGCCCACGACCGAGATCCAACCGCTACGACGTCCGGGGGAGGGGACGTCAGAAATGCGTCGACGTTAGTTTTTACCGGAAAGCCC